>RJWH01003826.1:13165-132613 GCA_004363575.1 Solenodon paradoxus | reverse complement strand
GGTGACCATATAAAAGAAGGTGGAGGAAAGAAAGGGATGGAGGAAAGAGGAAAAAGCAACAGGGAGGGAAAAGGATAAATGGACAAGCAGGAGGACATAAGGGGGAAAGGAAGTGAAATGGAGGGGCACGAGGCGGCCAGGATGGAGGGAAACGAGGAGCAAGGGGCAGAGAAAGGATGAGGTATGGGGAAGAGGAGGGAGGAGTGGGACAGAGGGAGAAGAGAAGGAGGGGAAAGAAACTAGGCAGCGGCAGAACTCATGTAGCTATCTTTTGGCCTCAAGCCGGTCTGGGCTACTGATGCCACGGAGCTGAGAGTCGGGCATGGCCGGGCCAGGCGGCCTCGGCGGCTCCAGCTCCCCATGCTCGGGGACCGGGTACAGGTCCCCATGCTCCCATTCCGGAGGCTTCTCAGCCCCGGGATCGGTGCTCACCCTTCCCTCCCCCCTCCCCGCCTCGAGGACAGGTCAGGGAAGGGGGGGTTCAGATCCTCAGCCGCCGCCACTGTGCCTCCTCTCTCTGTCTCTCTCTCTTGGATTCTAATGTCCCTGAGGAATCCCTTGGGGCCAAGATCAAAATCTACAACCTGTCGCCTGTGCCGCCTCCCACGCTTCAGAATACCCTCCACTAGGCTAGGTCTTCCGTGTCCCGGGACCCATCAGGTCCTGCGCAGGCGTGCGGCGGCCGCGCCAATGGGGCCCGCGGACGGGGAGCGTGCGTGAGAGCCCCGCCCCGCAAACCTCCTCCAAATAGGAGGAGCGTTTCCAGGGGGCCGGCACCTTCCTCCTTGGCATTGGCCGGAAGAACCTGGCGCCCGATTTCGAAAAGAACCAATAGTTTGGGCACACTGGAGTCTCATCTTTCTGCAGGAGTTTGGACCCGGAAACCAGAAACTTGTGGTTTCCACGGTTTTTCGTTCCCAACTTTCACGCTCTCACCTATGTGGTACCCATTTATCCCTCGATTTTGTTGGTTTTTTCCTGAGAGATGGATTTCTTCTGTCTGATCATCCATTAAGATGCACTAGATTAAAGGCAAGTGAAAAAACAAAAGCAGCGGTATAAAAATAAAGCGAATTTAATGAAAGTTCTTATAGTGGGTGAGAAACGTCTCTAATTTATAAGCACCTCCAGTTCCAAAGTTATTAGGAAAAGTCCTGAAAAATCAGTAAAAGAACCAGAAATTTTATTTTTCTTTCTAGGATTTACGGAGACCTTAACAATCATGATTAGGCATGTGTGAGACCTGGAATTATGTATTTTATTTAGTAGGCACCTACATAGCAGTTACTATGTGCTAGGCACCATTCTAAGAGCTTTAGAAATATCAACTCATTTGATCCTCACCCCTTGAATGATCCTGGGGTGAGGGGAGAAGATCATTGCATTGTGTTAATCTTAGATACCTAGAGTGCATAGGAAATTTAATAATTATGAAATTGGTTTCAAACTTTAGCAAAAAATAGTTTTGCCACTCTCTTCAATCAGTTGTGTTATGTAATCCTACCAAGCCCAATCCTCATTTTATTGCTCAAAGTGTATGTTTTCTGCATGCAATATGAAAGTTTTTCAAGCAATTTTGGAGCGTTTTCTTTAAATTGCCTATATTTTCTTGCTAGCTGGATTAGAAACAAAAACTTCGCTCAAAAAATCTCAAAAATTATGGTACATTATAGTCTTCATAACATAAATCATTTGTTGACCACAGTCCCTAATTCCAAGGAATCAAATATTTAGTAGATCCCTAACTTTCAGGAGCATAACAATTAGGAGAAACTCAAGGATGTATAAGTACAGGGATGCTACCTTGACCATCGTTCCAGGGTTTATTAATATATGGATTCTTTTAAACTTCAGGTAAATCTTTTGGAAGATTTGGAGTGTTTGTGGCTTGTGGGCTTGAGTTGAATTTGTATTTGACTTGCTCCTGTGATAACTAAAGGTTAATATGTGCCTTTAAAGGTTGCCATGACAACCAGTAAAATAAAGAGGAGATTATGACATGTATATGGGACAGCTTTTATAGGTAAGATGGCTGGGTAGAGGGCAGCAGACTGGGGCATACAAACAGCAATATAAGTTCAACGTATAGATCTAAGCAAACAAAACTCTGATACCATGGCATTTTGTTATGAAACAGAAAGAGCTGATCAAGATATGCATCGAGGGTGGTATAATGATGAATGGGTAGAAGTGTGAAGAAGTAAAAATAATGTATTTTTATCTATTTATTTGTAATTGAGGTAGAATTGATATAGTTTTATGTTCATTTCAGGTATACAAAAATAATCTCTTTAAATGTTATGTTTGTTATGTTTGCCACAGTAGTATGCAGAATTTTTTCCTGTTTGTAGTATCTGTTCTTTTTCACCGTCCAATTTTTGTGTACTACGAGTCCTGTCTCTATCTTCACAGGTTTTGGGTTCCTGAGATGTAACTGCACTTTAAAGAAAATTTCCTTTTTTGATAATAGCTGGAAATGCACTGCTGTCTTATGTATTTAGTCATTTCCTAGTACTACCACTTTTCAAGAAATGGTTTCTTAGTTTCTCTTTCCTTGTTTTATCATAACGACTTTTAGTGTTATTGTGCTTAGATTTTAAAAAGGATATCTGCATTGCTTAGGCATAGTGAGATTTTATTTGTTCATTCATTCAAAATATATCCATTAAACCATATTTATCACCTGCCAAGAATATTAACACATTTTTAAAAAGTAAAATGAGCAGTAGGGTGGAAGTAAGATCTACTTGTTTTCTGGCGAGCTCCATATCTATCCATTATTCACTTTCTTTTGACCCTCTGTTCTGCATTTAACCACTGCCTTCTACATTCACCCTGACTTTGCTCGACTATAACTGCCATATTTTTATAAATTTTCCAGTTACCCCAGGAACTTTATTTTTTAAGGAAAGGTGCAGACAGGAATGAAGGCAAGCAGAGGCAGACTGGTAGGAAAAGAAAGGAGGTAAAAAAAAGCTTTTATTTATTCTCATTTAGTTGCTCATCTTGGTTGTTCCCCCTGCCCCCAGGACGTGATGTATGCGGGATGTATGTGGATGTCAGAGGCAGCTGACCCAACCAATACTCCACCGGAACACATCTACCCTGGCACTTTAAAAGCAACTTTCAGATCTTGATTGTAGTTCAGATTCTACTGCTACCTAATTAAGTGCTATTAATCTCTCTTGAATTTTATCCACTGTAAAATAGAAATGGTTTACCTATTTTACAAGATAGCTGTTAAGGACAGATTATTTAAACCTGCATTTATTCATAAAATAATTTAATAAGTATTGACAAGTGCTATGAGTACAGAAATAGTGTCCAGAGAAACATGGAGAGGCATGTCATGTGTCTCTTCACTTAAATAGAAGAGCAGAGGAATCTTGGCTTTGCCACTTAGTAGTTGTAATTTGAGTAACCCCGCTGGGCTTTGGTTTCCTCCTTTGAAAAAATGGGCATTGTGATGGTGCTTACTTCACAGAGTTATTGTAAGCATTAAATGTGATCACATATTTTAAGTACTTAGATCAGTACCTAGCACATAATAGGTGCCCCTCCAAATGATAACCACGAATAACCTGCCTTACATCAGGAATAGCGTCCTCATGTCTGCATTTAGGGAACTTAATTCTGCTTAATATAGTTAAGCTTTTCTTAGTCTAGTCTCAGAATGAATGAAAAACGATTATGATCTTTCATGTCCTGACTTGTCTCAATGTCAAGATAATCCCATTATTTTAAGGTCACTGTAAAGTGCTATGCCAATATTATGACTATTTTAGGTAATAATTTCCATTTAACGACTTTCACTTGCATTCTCTGTCAGTTCTCTCTATGGTTCTTAAAATGTGTGATTTTACAAAATTATTAGGGTGGGGTTAACAGTTAAGTAGTCAATGTGGTTCATGAGCTGGTGGTGAAAAATTCTAAAAGAGATATTCCTAAAATAGTTTGAACCATGACAACACTGTTAAATGGAAACATTGATTTGAATGGATACTAAATGCTGAGATACTTGTTTTAAGAAAGTAAGCCTCCCAACTTTTAAATCAACTTTTCCTCTTAGGCGAATAGCTCTGAAGAGCAAGATTATTCAGTGTAAAAAGATACAGTGTACGGTTTATGGTTAAAAAAAAATGAAACCACATGAAAGACAATAGTTTGCCCGCACAATTTGTTCAATTATGTTAGCGCCTTACCAAGACCCTTTGGGAACAGGTGGCCTTTAAAGCTCTTAACAGTTTTGTTTTCACTTTCAGACTCAGAATTTTAAAATTACAAAGCGGGCAGTGTGTTTCATGTAACAGGATGGAAAAATTCGTCATGGGAGCTAAGTTTGTTGGCTTCAATCATAAGGGGATTAATGGGCTAACCAAAACTGAGAAAACTGAGTACTAGACATAGGGCAGAAGGGATGGCGCTCCCATACATTTTATTCCTCTCTCTTGTTTCTAACGAAATAATAGTTAACGGATCCATTCCGGCGTTAACTCAGGAGCAGAGCGATAACTGCAGCAGTTCTGCTCTGGGAAGAGAGGAGGGAGAACCAAGTTTGGAGAAGAGGCGGCTTCTTGACCGTGCACTCAGGATCCGGAGGGCTGCCAAAGGCATCTTCGGACACACTCCTTGCTTTCGTAGTAAGTTTGCGTCGGCGGGCCGGATTTGGGCGCGTGCGCAGATGGGCGGCACCCGATGAATACGAGAAGGCGGCAAGTTGCAGTTTTTGTTTTGGGCTGAAAGGCTTCTCGGAGACGACTTAGAGAGATAAAGGAGAAGGATTCTGGAAGGTGACTAAGAAATTCCTCATTTTCTTTATAGGCTTGGGAGTTGGAGGATCTTCTCAGACAGAGTCGGGGTCCTGAGCATGGGGAGTAGGGGAGGAGGTTCCCAGCCAGTGGTGCCCCACTTTGTGCCCGCTGGTGTTAGGGATGCTAGGGTTTTAGAATTGATCACCCTATTCATCAAAGAGCTTCTTCCTCTCCCCTCCTCCCCCCTTTCCCTCTCTCCCTACAGCATCTTCCCAAGTCGACTTGTCCTTATGTGAACAGGAGCCAGAACGCCTTGAGAACTTCAAACTAAAAAACTTGCTCCAAGCAGACGCGACCCAGGAAAAAATGGAGCTAGACTTGGAGCTACTGCCGGGTTCCGACACCACCTGCAACACTCAGAGAAGATCCATCAGCGCTCCTTTGATTTGTGGGCTTGGGTGAGCAAGATATAGATATTGAAGGGGTGGCAAGCACGTGTGGCTGGGTGTGGAGAAGGTGGCTTCATTAGCATTCATACCCCTTTATTCATTGCGTTTTTTGCTGTTGTTTCCCCGTGGTTTGGTGTCTGGCGAGCCCACTCTCAACTGGGGCTGGCGGGTGGAGAGTGGGAAGGGCAGGATGAAGGGAGAGCGCATGCTCACCGTGCAGTTGCTCCACATCTGGAACCTCATCCTTTTCTGACTGTCTTGTACCAAGATCCTGATAGCTGCGATCAGTGGGTGTGGATCATGACTTTTTCTAACTTCACCTCCTCTCTTACACACTCCTTTGAAGAAACGGAGCACCCC
This sequence comes from Solenodon paradoxus, assembly GCA_004363575.1. Taxonomy (NCBI): domain Eukaryota; kingdom Metazoa; phylum Chordata; class Mammalia; order Eulipotyphla; family Solenodontidae; genus Solenodon; species Solenodon paradoxus. The sequence goes on along the minus strand of RJWH01003826.1, from coordinate 127,053 downwards.
CACCCCCCCAACACTTAAGTCCGGCACTTCTGTCATGACTACTTTTTTTAACATTCTCTCAAATGCTCTCACCTCTGACCTTCACTTCCAGCACACTTGGGATGGAAACGGTTGTCTAGCATAAGTTTGAGCCTTATTTACAGCTAGTTTTTATTTGAACAAGAAGTTTAGGTACCACAGATCCGTGAGTTCCTAAATTTTGCATTCACAATGGCTCAAGAACTTCAACTTGGTTCTTGGGATTATGTGGGGAAAATACTTGAGCTCTATGTATATAGGGCATAGAAAATACATGTGGTACATGAACATTTAACATCTTAACGTTTCATGGGAATTTCGAGGGTGAGCAAATGGTGCCGGGAGTGGGGAGGGGGTTTCTAAAAAGGCTCCTTAGAGGGCTTATAAATAAAAATAAGATTTAGAAACACTGCCCTAACTGGTAGTTAACTGTATTTCCTGCATATATACAAAGGTCTGGCAGGACTCAAGTTTCTTTCTTTTTGTTAAGAAATTTTTAAAGGAAAGGTACAGGTGGGAATAAAGGTGAGCAAGAAGGCAGGCAGGAAGAAAGAAGAGGAATAAGCATTTTTTAAAAAATGTTATTGCTCACACTAGTTGTTTCCCCCAAGCCTGGGACTCACTGTGCTCCTTCAGAGGTGGCTGACCTAACTGCTGCTCCACAAGGGCGCACCTCAAGCTTATTTCTAAAATAGAATTTTAAAGTAAGATCTTGAATTTTACATCCCAGTATTAAGAGATTTCCTTATATATTGTAAAAATATTTGAAAACCTCCTTCGCTCCATATATTACTAACTTTAATCCTCACCTTTTGCTGACTTCATCCAAACTGATAATAATTCACAACTGTTAGAAGGGGACTCGGAGACCAGATCTACCTTCATTATTTAATGTATGAGAAAATCAAGACCCCTAAATCTCCAAGATGACGTAGTTATTAGTGGAGCCAGTACAACAACCTGTGCCTCCTAAGCTAGTGTTTGGTCCGCTACTAATCAACATTTAAGCTGATTAAGCAAAACAAATGACGCTTTCTGGTCATTTGAGGTAAGGGAGAATATATTACTATAAAATAAAAAGCAAACTATGAGTGACCAAAATGATTCATTTTGCATTAAGCAAATAGAAAAATATAGAGAAGAATGGCTGTGTATTATGCTGAGAATAAGCACATTCTATCAATTTGATATTTTCCTCTAACCCTGTTGTATGAATAAATAATTGTTATGGATCCACTCTGTTAATAGAAGAAAGGAGTTGGGGACAATGTTGGCTGTAATAGGAAGACTTATGAAATGGAAAAGGAAATTACATAGAGATGCTGGAGAATATATGCATGGAAAGGAGCATGTGGATTCTGTTTAATATAATCAGTGCTGGAGGTGGGACAGGTCCCATCCCCTAATCCCCAAAGTCCTGGAAGCAAAGAAAGAGGTCACAGTTAGCCTTTCATACTTTGCTTTGTCCTGCAAAGGATTTGAATTTTTAATTTTTTACCATATTAAAGCTTACTTACAGCGTTGAATTCTGTGGCTTATGATCCCGATGTATGAAGTGAAATTTGTACAGAAAGGTGAGGGATAATTGCATATTTATTTAGAGAAGTTAAAGAAAATACAAAGTGGACAAAGTTCAAGGACTTTAGTCTATTAAAAAGAAGTAACATTGGAACGACAGATGATATGCTTGAGGTCAGAGAACTTTCCCAAATGGTTACCTGAGGTCATATATTGTACTGTTAATGGCAAGTTTAGCTGATGACCAGAGAAGTTACACTAAAGCAAGAAAAATCAGAGTAGAATTACACTGACAATTAGCCCAGTTCTTTTCAGTCATAGATATACCATGATAAGTAAAGAAAGTACACATGTTCCCTTGGCTGGACTTCTAATGCTTGCTGCCTTTCCTCTTTCATAGATCACTAAATGTCACACTTCTTTCAAGTAATTTTCCATTTCTACTTGAGGCTTCCTGTTCATAAAGACTCAATCTCTTTTGCAAAATTTATTCCTTAAATGTCAACTCTTTAATACGATTATTCATGTTTTTAAGAATTTCCTATATTGTTTTGTGTATATCTGTACTAATAAAAATACCAATGTCAAACATTTTGAACCTCTTGGTTCTTTATACTTTTTAGCCCTCTATTGGCTGACTTCACTACCGGTGTCAATAATTTTATTTAAAGGTAGTAGTTTTTTTCTTCTACTTCTCTGGCCCTTATTAAAATGAGAGATTAAATTTTTGGATTTCTGCCAGTACCTTCCCTATTTGAATACCTGTAGCCTGACCCAGCATTCTTTAACTGTTGCCACCTCAGTTCTATTTGAAAAGCAAGCTACTGCCCATGGGCCAAATCCAGCCGACTGTTTGGTTTTGTAAATACAGTTTATTGAACAGAACAATGCCCATTTGTTTACTCATTGCTCATGGCCACTTGCCCACATAATGGCAGAGTTGAGTAGTTGCAACAGAGATTGTATGATCCACAAAGCCCAAAATATTTACTATCTATCCCTTTGCAGAAGATGTTTGCCAGCCGTCTGGTTTGTTAGATGCTTACAAATCAGGAAGAATAGTGGCCAGGAAGAATGATAGCCTTGGGAATATAAGTGATGCATATATTGTAATTTAGACTGAACTCTTACTGAGAATTTGTGTGTATATGTGTGTATATATGCATACATATAAATGAATATATATACATATGCACGCATACATATATACACACACATCAATACCAGATCTTCTTGAAAGCTGTTCTTTAAGAAGGCGGCCCTGATAGTCTGTTGGGTAGATTGCAGTAGGGAAAGAGCAGAGGTGAGGCAGTCAGTTAGAATACTTAGTCTTTGGAACAGTAAAAAGTCTTTGAATTTAGTTTTTGGCAAGGATCCCAGAAATAATAAGGGGATCTATGTGAGATCATAGAGGTAAAACCTAAAAGACCTGCCACCTGATTGACTATAGGGAGCGAAAAAGAAAAGATGGTTTCGCCTGGAAGAAAGGGAACCCTCCATATTCTTTTCGCAATTTCTTGTGAGTCTTAGGCCATTTCAAAATAAATAGTTATAACAAAAAATACACCAAAAGGAAAAGATGACTTCTTTGGAGTCACAGGTCAAATAGGACTGAAGCACCATCAAAGCTGGAGACACAAATACCAAATTTGGCGGGCAGCTGCTCAGCTTTAGTCCCTTGTTGCCACGTGAGAACATGGCCCAGTGTGGTGACATCTTGCACATTTTCATTAGAAGCCAGAAACCTGGATTCTGCATTATTTATGTCAACTCTCTCAGTATGTCAAATGTGTGCAACTAATTCCAAAACATTTTTAACACAGGGTGGTCCAAACGAAATGTGAACCTCTCAGTTCTGTTGGTCTCTGCTGTTGGTTATCCCTCTTGTTCATGTGTAAGTTTGGGAGTTTAGAGGGAATTGGTGTTAACACCTTGCAGCTCTGATCATAAATTTAAATCAGTTATAGGTTTCCTCAGAAGATGATGCATTTTCAAAGCCACAGTAAATTATACTATTCTTGGGAACATGATGGAGGTAAAGTGGTATGCTTGAGAATTCCTTACCTTACATGGTAACTTGTTCAGGCTCAGCCAAGAAAGCTTTGTGTGTGTGTGTGTGTGTGTGTGTGTGTGTGTATGTGTGTTTTAATTTCTACATCTGCACAGCTGTCTCCACAAAGAAGCCATTTACGTTAATGGCATTGCTGTTTAACTATTTCAAATCTTCTTTAAAGAAACATTTTTGCAAGTGGTTTGATATGACAATATTTTCTTTTTCTTCTTAGTGATAATTCACAGGTGTTCCAAACTGACATGTTAAAAACTAGAAGAAGCAGTGCAACAGTTTTGACGCAACACTATCTGGTAAGAAAATGCTCATAGCAGCTTCACTGACCAAGACCTATACTATTTGTCTTAATCAATGGTTCTCAAACTTAAATGTGTACCTGTAAGACTTGTTCAAACAAGCCCACAACCCTAAAATTTCAGAGTCAGGACATCAAGGGGCAGAGCCCGAGAATTTGCATTTTTAACAAGGTCCTCCTTTGACAAGCAATGATCTAAAAACATTACTGAAGGAAAAATACAGATGTTGACTGCAGTTATGATTGCTTTACTGTAGTTGCAGCAGAATAAACTTTAATCACATATGAATTTAACATTGGCATTTGGTTTTATGTATAAGGCCATCTGGCTTCCAATTTTTAAAAGAACATTCTAATTTTGAGAGGAAAATTTGCATGATCTCGTGCATTTTGAATTGAAAATAGTTTGTTTTTCACGGTGTTATATGAGTGTCTCTAAGTCATAACTCTTATCTGCGTTCTGCTGTAAACATAGGAAATATGTTTGTAGATCAGTAAGCTAAAGTGCATAAATGATTCACTATATGAATCTTTTTATTGAAGCAAATTCACATAACATACAGTTAATTATTTAAAGTGTATGTAAAAATAAAAAATAATCAATTACAAAATAAAGTGTACTAGTCAGGATCATTTAATACATTCATAATGTTGCTCAAACACCACTAATGACTGGTTTTAAAAAGCACATGTCCTTGTCTTATCCTGATCATGAAGTTCAAAACTTTCAGTCTTTTGTCATTGCATATGATGTTGGCAGTAGGTTTTGGTAAAGGCCCTTTATCATGTTAGGGGAGTTCACTACTACTCCTACTTGCTGAATATTTTTATTATGAAAGGATTTTGAATTGTTTCGAGTGCTTTTTCTGTGTCTATTGAGTGATCATGTGGTTTTTTTACCCCCTCCATTCTGTTGACTGATGTATTACATAAGTTGAACTACCTTTTCACTTGTGGGATAAATCTCACTTGGTCATGGTATATGTGCTTTAATGTAACATTGGGTTGGCGATTTTTTGTTGTTCAGGATTTTTCCATCTGTATTCATAAGGGATATTGATTTGTCTTTTTAAAGATCGATTGATTCAGAGGAAGGAAGCACGAAGGAAAGAAGTCAAGTAGGCAGGCAGGCAGGAAGAAAGAAAGATGAGGATGGAGCTTTTATCCGTTTATTTAGTTCATGAAGTTTTAAGGAATTGTGGTTTTTGTGTGGCAGTTAATTCAGTCTCTGAATGTCATCACAGACTCAGTTTCCTTCTGTCGTTCCATCCTCTATCTTCTACCATCCTTAACAGCCTCGCTAATCTTTGTACCTAAAAATTAAACCCAGCATTCATAATCATAGTATAACATGATCTTAAAGAATTTTTCTTCTTTATGCATTTCTGTACCATTTGAATGGCTTTCACAAAGCACCAATACTAACGTTTTAATTTCTAGCTGATACACTGCATTACAAAATAGAAACATCGTTCTTGAAAAATACAGGTACTATTGAGTGGTATCCTGAACCATAAGTTTAAGAGTCTTGTCCTATACAAGACTGTCCTTAAAATAGGTGCAGTGGAAAGCTAGAATCGTCTAATTCATCAGGACTGAAAGTAGAATAGTGACTGCCAGGGACTGCTAGGAGAAAGGAGTGGGGAGGTGTTCAAGGGGCATAAAGTTTCAGTTTTGCAAGATGAAAGGGTTCTGGATATTGGGTGCACAATATGATTGTATTTAACAATATTCAACAATATACTTGGAAATGGTTAAGATGGTAAATTTTATATTATTTACATTTGACCACAATTAAAAATTGATAATGCTTTTCATGTATTTCAGTGTAGCTGAAACAGCATTTTAGGAAAAAAATCACTGTGATAGAGGGCATTAAAGAATAAGGAGTTTCATTCAATATATAAATAAAGATGCGTATTTCTCAAACCTTGTAAAAATATGTTATCTCACAATTATTCTTAAATATTTTCTTCATCACTATCAGGAATCACTCCATTCCACTTCTTTTTAAGTTATTATTATTATTATTATTATTATTATTATTATTATTATTATTATTTTCACTGGTTGACAATACTATATAAGTTTCAGGGGAATAGATGCACACCTCAGTCGATGTGTGTGTCACACCACACCCACTATCAGAGTTCTAGTGCCCCTCACCACTACCATTGTTACTCTTTAGACCACAGGTTACCTCCCCCTCCCCACCTCTGTTAATCACTGTCCTATGTCAGAGTCCTGAGAGTTTTGCTGGTTGTTTGTTCCTTCATTTTATTTCCTTATATTCCATATATGAGTAAAACTATTCAGTATTTTCTTTCTGGTCTATTTTGGTTAACATAATCACCTCAAGCTCTATCCAGGTTGTTGCAAAAGGCACAATTTCATCTTATTTATTTGTTTGTTTGTTTATTTTAATGATTAATTTTATGAAGAAACATTGTATCATGACATGGGTTTAATGTATGCATCACTGTAAATCAACCTCTCTATATAATTATATTAAGTTCACCACCATCCTTCCAATTCTTCCTTTACCCTATAATTGATCCCCTCTACCCAATTTGCCCACTCTCTTCCCTTCTTGTAGCCATTTATTTGATTTTATTGACTAAAAATCTATTTTTTGTTTAATTTAGTTCATTTGTTTCCTTGTTTTCTCTATATATCACATATGAATGAAATCATTAGTGTTTGCCTTTCTCTTTCTGGCTTATTAAGCATATTTTTCACTTTATTTTATTATTTTTTTGTTCACATTAATTGTTCCCCTCCTGTCCCAGGTCTTGAATGACCTTGAGTGTATGTGGGACAATTCCCACCACTGTCCTTTCCCCCACCTCCCCTCCGCACACTTCCAAGGACTTTTTTCTAAAGTGTGTGAGGAAGGCACAATGGAATTTACACAGAAGACACCAGCGAGGTTTGTTTCATGGAGAAAAACCATGTAATTTCCTTGTAAACACCACTTGAAATCTATAACCTTTGGGAGAATTCTCTTCCAAAAGCCAATTTTTCTCCAGCTAGTTTTCCATATTATTACTAAAGAATCAGCCAAGTTCAATATTTGGTCCACAGTTAGTACAATTTAAGAACCTTTTTGTGTCTTATGATTCTGTAGCTTAAGTTGAAGTCCTACAGACACCAGACATTTCTCACTGTATCCCTATTGATGACATCGATTTCAGGCAGTCTTCTCGAGATTTCTTGGATAAAGCTAAACTTTTGCCTGTAAGCAAGCTGGTTTCTTCCCATCCTTTAGATATCAATTAAAAGTAATCTCTTCCAGGAAGTCTTTTCTAATGAGTTTAAAACAGTTTGCCACACCAAGCACATCACTTATTTTTTGTTTTAGTAACATGTCATTATAATACACTTACAGTACCATAATTTCTGTAAATATAATTAATATATGTATATACTTAAATTTAGGCTGGGATGTCTTTTCAATTAGATTATGAATCTTATAAACCTTAATGTTTCATATTTTACTGTGAACTTTTTGGGCATTTGAATAATGATGGTATGAGTCAGTAGCATAAGTTAAACTTATTAAAATTCAGCTTGTTCAACAATGTCTCTGTTTGAGGGTTTTTTAAAGGAACGCCTAATTTTTCAGATTTGGTACATGTCACTGCACAACTTCTCAGTGATCAGTGCTAATAGAAGAGCATTGGAGGAGAATATCCAACATGACATAAATCAAAATATTTTCTGCTTGCTTTGGAAAGTAGATTATTTTCACAATATGCCTTAAGAATGGGCATAAATATTTTTTTAATTAGTAACAATATATAATGTTGGAGAGGTATAAGGAAATTGATATTCTCACACTGCCTGAAAATAAATTTACATTAGCTTTCTGGAGGGTACAACAGCCTTGTGACCCAAAAGTTCCAACTATGCGTTTGTCCCAAAGAATTCATTGAGGATGTGTGCAAAGATTAACCTAAAGATTATTTTCACAGTGTTATTTATAAGAATTAGAAAAAGTATGGGGACTAGATTAAATGAAAGAAACTTCATTATCTGATTTTGAATCCTGTTCTGGCAATTACTTACTGTATGACGTTGGGCAAATGGCTTAATCTCTCCAGCCTTCAGTTTTCTTATCTTTAAAATTGGGACAATAATAATGTCTACGTCATAGGGATGTCTGTGAGAAGTGAATGAGATAAGATGTGTCTAGTGTATAATAAGAGCTGCTTAATAATTATGGTTCATCCATATAGTAGGATATTTAGCCCTTAAAATGTTGTTGCAGGAGAATTTTAACATGGAAAGATACTAATTAAAATGTTTTTTTTTTATTTTGTTTCTAAAATAAAAAGGTCCCTTTATTTATCTGTTTATGACACAAGAAGCCAAGTGTTTCACTTCACATCGTAGATTTCACTTCCATCTCCTTGGAATGTTTATTTTGTTGGCTAAAATGAGAGACTAGCCAGGAAAGCCAGGCAATCTTTAGGCAACTAAAATAAGATTGGGGATGAGCACAAGGGAGTTTACACAAACAGATTTTCTAGAACTGTTAACTGGAAGCACCACTTCTAGATGCTCATGCCATCTCAGGGTTCCATCCTCCCCACTACACAGGCACAGCAGTGCTGTCTGGTGGGTGGCTTTGTTATCCCCCTTAATATGGTAGTATAGGTATTAGCCATACATTCTGTTGAATTCATATTGCATTTTCCACATGTCCATTTCACTGTGGAAGACCATGATTTGAATCAGACCTTCTGTTGGGTCCCCTCGCCCTATATGTAGGGGTGTGTGTGTGTGTGTGTGCGTGCGTAGATAGACACAACAAAATACAGGAGCTTGTTCCGAATACACTGAACCAGGTTCAGGTAAACATCTTCCAGATCTCCTTTGACCTTCTTGTTCATAAGGACTATAGTTCTTGTACCTTTCAAATACTTCATGGAGGTGACTCTGCTTGGTCATTATGCTGACCTCTTGGGAACTTCTATTCCTTTCCTCTTGACTCCAGCATCCTAGGAATCCCAGGCATCTTAATTAATCAGTTCATAATCAATGACAGAGCCACCTTCTGTTCGTCTATGCTTTGTGAGGGCAACCATCAGTTGGTGGAAGTCACCAGATGTATTGAAAACAGTGTCCTCTATATCATGCCTATACATTTCCTTGTGGACTGTTAATTTACTGCAGCTCTGGATTGGTCCTTCAGCAGATAATCTCAACGAGGGAGTTCTGGTCAGTTCCCAGGCCTTTCATGAAAGCTTTTAGCTTTGAAGCATCAGTCTGAGGAGGTGTTTTCAATAAACCCCAAGTCACCATCTCCAGATGTCCAGACAAGGCTGACTTCAGTGCTGACAAAGTTCTTTTTGGTCCTCTGGGAGATTAAGACAATACCCAGTCCCTGTTCACTGTTGTGGTTGGTCAAGATATTGATTTTGACCTCATCCACAGGCCTGTGATCTTGATTGTTGTTTCAGTGTTGGAAGCATTCTGCTCAACATGTAAGTTGGCGTATCCTTTCAGTCTTATGCACCTTGGGGTTTAGAGTGATCACCCTTCAAGTTCAGCTTACATAGAATTTTGTGAACAGTAGACATTTTGAAAGAAGCTGGCCCAGGAGCCAGAACTGAACTTGTTTCTAAATGCAGAGCCAGAATGTTATTACCTCATGAAAACAAACAAACAAAAAACCAAACTGCAAAATACTTTGTGTGATAGGATCTAGGTCTGGAAAGAATGAACATTGATATTCACAATGGCCATCTCTGGATGATGAGTGACATTAGATTGTTTCCTCCCTTAAGTATGTTTTTTTACTGAGCATGTATGATTTTTATTTTATGAGAAAAAATTGAGTCAGTTTCTGCTGGAACAAAACAGAAGACCAGGACCAATTCATGGAGCACAGAGGATTTTTAGGGCAGTGAAACTACTTGGTATGATACTGTAATGATACATTTGTACAAACCTATAGAATGTGCAACACCAAAAGTGAATTCTCATGTAAATTAAACTATGTACTTTGGGTGATGATGATGTGTCAATGAAGATTCACCTGCTATGTTAATGTACCACTCTTGTGGGGATTTTGATGGGGATGGAGGCCATGCATACGTGAGGACAGGGAAAATCTCTGTACATTCTGCTCAATTTTGCTATGAACCTAAAACTGCTCTAAAAACACTCTATTAAATTAATTAAAATAAGAGATCAGATGGGAAAAAGAGTGAGGAGCAGGAAACAGATAACCTAGTTTTATAAATCTACCACATAAAATCCAAGTTGCTTTTTATATATCAATAAACATTGAATTCTACGAGTGTTTGATCATGGTGATAATGGTGGAAGTGGTAGTAACAGTTACCATTTATTCTAAACACATTATGTTCCTGGTGCTATACTAAGCATATTGCATGTGCTATCACTGTTCTCACGTTTATGATGCTTGAAAGAGGAGCTCTGTTCCTTTGTTTATTGTTTATAAAACTATATAGCAACAAATCATATATCCAATGTATCCCTGTTATTTAAGTTTTATCAAGGAAAATTTGCCACTGAATATCCACTGGACATGTACTTGTGAACTTAATGAAGTATATGCAGATATTGATTTATAATGATGCACACCTGAAGCTTTTATAATGTTACGAAACAGTGTTATATCAATGAAAATAAATTTTAAAAAGAAAAAGTTTTCCTGATTTTTGTGAGAAGGATCAGTTGATAGCACTATTGATTTTAATTGGGAGTTTTCTTGAACTATCAATCCTAGAACATGATTAGTAGAGGCGAGTCTAAAATTCTGACTAGTCTTTATTATTCACCCTTTGGATAGAAACTAACCCAGGCTCAGGGCTGATGAATATCTGAGTATGTCTATTTCAGAGTTAAATAGATGGTACTGCTAAGTAACATCTGCTCTCTATTTAGTTGTTTTAATTTCCGGGTTTTATAGCTGATCCTGGGTTTCAAACCCAGGGCCCTTGACTTTATATGGTCCACACTCCAGCAGTCTCTGCACTTGAACCACAAGGGCACACATTTCGAACATTTTGAGTATGGCACTCAAAGTTGCTCAATAAATATTGAAATACACAAAAATTAGCTCTACCTTTATGATCATGAAATACTATGGTAAATGATTGTCACTAATTATCAAATATAATTTACATATATTAAGTTATCAGTTACCCACATGAATTTTCTGTTACTTTAAATTTTTTGGTATTTTATTGTAGTAACTTTGTTTTGCAAATTAAAAACTCTGTGTAGATTCCTCAAATGTGCAGTTTCCCCATTCCTCATATATATGTCAGCACACCCTACCCTCCACCAAATCACCAAGTGTTCTTCACCATTGTCCAGTGGATTCCGTCACCATTTGCTTCCCCCACCCGCTTCCCATTTCTTATTGGTAACCTCAGCTCTGTTTCAAGTCTCCAAGGGTTGGCTCATTTTGTCTGTCCCTTTGTTTTGTCAGTTCACATTCTACCTATGAGTGAGATCATGGTATCTGTCTTTCTTCTTTTGACTTATTTCACTTCGCATAATCCCCTCTAGATTCATCTATGTTGATCAGATTAAAGGATTTCTTGTATTCTAAGTGCTGTGTAGTATTCCATTGTGTATATGTCCCACATCTTATTTATCCAGTCATCTGGTTTTGGGTACTTAGCTAGTTTCCCATTCTTAGCTATTGTGAATAGTGCTGCAATAAACATGGGGGTGCATAAACCTCTGCAAATTAGTGTTTTTGTATCTTTTGGGTAAATACCCAGAAGAGGGATGGCCGGATCATATGGGATTTTTATATTCAACTTTTTGAGGAATCTCCACACTGTTTTCCATAGGGGTTGCACTAATCAGTACTCCCACAAGCAATGTGAAAGTGTTCCCTTTTCTCCACATCCTTGCTAACATTTGTTGTTTCCAGACTTTTGGATAATAGCCAGACTCTCAGGTGTGAGGTGAATTTTCCTGCTAGCCAGTGAGTAGGGTCATCTTTTCATGTGCCTGTTGGCCATCTGTATATCCTCTTTGGAAAAATGTCTCTCCAATTCCTCTTCCCATTTTTGACTGGATTACCTGTTTTTTCTGTTATTGAGTTTTATGAGTTCTTTGTATATGTTGGATATTAAGCCCTTGTCAGAAATGTTGAACACAAATATTTTCTCCCAGTTAATAGGTTGTCTTTTTGTTTTGGTGATGTTTCCTTTTGTTGTGAACAAGCTATTTAGTTTGATGTGGTCCCAATTGTTTATTTTTGTTTTTGTTGAGTTCCTAAAACCCTCTCTAAGGCTGATGTCATGGAATGTCTTTCCTATGTTGTCTTCCAAGAATTTTATCATTTCCATTCTTATGTCTAAGTCTCTAATGCATTCTGAGTTAACTTTTGTGAATGGGGTTAGAGAGTGGTCTAGCTTCATTCTTTTGCATGTGGGTGTCCAGTTATCACAACGCCATTTGTTGAAGAGACTTTCCTTTCTCCATCACATGCTTTCGGCTCCTTTGTCATAGATTAATCACCTGTATGAGAGTGAGTCAGTTTCTGGTGATTCACTTCTATTCCACTGCTCTGTGCCTCTATTACTATTCCAGTACCAAACCATTTTGATCACTACTGCTTTTTAGTATGGCTCGGTATCTAGTTGTGTAATCCCTCTGGATTCATTTCTTTTTTCTCATAATTGCTTTGGCTATTCGGAGTCTTTTTTTATTCCATACAAATGTTAATATTTTGTTGTATTTTCTTGAATAAGCCCATGGGATTTTAATGCAGATTATATTAAATCTATGTGTTGTTTTGGGTAAGAAGACCATTTTAACAATGTGATTATCCTCTATTTTTTAGGAAGGACTTGTGTTTTCACCTCCTCTGTTAAATATATTCCAAGTTATTTGATATTTTCACTTCTATTTAAAACCATGCAGTTTTCTTGATTTTTGTTTTCTTCTAGCATTTTATTTGCATATAAAAATGCAACATATTTTTGTGCATTGATTTTGTAGTCTGCCACTTTACTGTCTCATCGATTAATTCTAACAGTTTTTTTGACAGAGTTTTTAGGGTTTTCAATATATATAGTTATGTCATCTTCGAATAATAATAGTTTTTACATTCTCTGTTCCACTTTGGATTCATTTTATGTTTCTGGCCTAATTGCTCAGGAGAAGACCTCCAGCATGATGCAGTGGTAAGAGTGGGCAGCCTTTCTTTGTTCCTGACCTTAAAGAAAATGCTTTTAGTACTTCACCATTGACTAGTATGTTGGCTGTGTTTATCATATATGGCCTTTATTATGTTGAGTTATGTACCTTCTATCCACATTTTATGCAGTTTTTTTAATCATAAATGGGTATTGGATCTTGTCAAAAGCTTTGTCTGCATCTATTAACATGATCATTGGTTTTTCTCTTTGCTCTTGTTGATATGGTGTATTACAGTAATAGTTTTATGTATGTTGAAACATCCTTACATCCCAGGATAAATTCCACATGATCATGATAGATGATCCTTTTAATGCATTGTTGTATTTGGTTTGCTAATATTTTGTTGAGAATTTTTGTCTCTATTTTTATTAGAGATGTTGATCTGTAATTTTTTTCATGGTGATGTTCCCATTAGCTTTTGGTATCAGTGTGATGTTAGCCTCTTAGACAGTATTTGGAAGTGTTCCCTGTTCTTCAATATTTTGGAAGAGTTTGAGAAGAATAGGTATTATTTCTTCTCTGAAGGCTTGGTATAACTCATTAGAAAAGTCATCTTGTCCTGGGATTTTATTTTTAGGGAGGTTTTTGATTACCTCTTCATTTCCATTGCTTGTGATTCAGTTGTTTCATTTCTTCCAGGTTCAGTCATGGTAGACTGTGTTTTCTAAAAATCTGTCCATGTCTTCAAAGTTCTCCACTTTATTGGCATAGAACTTTTCATAGTAGTGTCCTCCATTTTGTATTTTTGTGGTATCCCTTGTAACTTCTCCCCTTTCATTTCTGATTTTAATTGTGAGCGTTTTCTATTTTTTTTCTTTGTGAGTCTAGCCAGTGTATGCCAATTTCATTTATTTTTTCAAAGAACCAACTTTTGGTTTCATTGATTGTCTTTTTGGTTTATATTTCATTTATTTCTGCTCAAATTTTTATTATTTCCTTTCTTCTACTGATTTTGACCTTAATTGTTCTTCTTTCTATAGTTGCTTTAAATGTAGTGTTCCATTGTTTCTTTGTGGTTTTTCTTGTTTCTTGAGGTAGGCCTGAATTGCAATGGCACTGCTTTTGCTCCATCCTGTAGATTCTGGTAGCACGTGTCTTCATTCTCATGCATCTCTAAGTAATTTTTAAGTGTCTTTTATTTCCTCTTTTACCCAAGAGTCATTCAGAAGCATATTGTTTAGTAGCCAATTAATTTGGGATCTTCCAGCTTTCTTTTTGTGGTTGCTATCTAACTTTAAACTATTGTGGTCAGAAGATGCTTGATATGATTTCAATCTTTGTAAATTTATTGAGACATGTTTTGTGTCCCAACATATGATCTAACCTTGAGAATGTTCCATGCGTGCTTGATCAGAAAGTGAAATCTATAGTCATTGGATGAAGTATTCAGTATATGTCTATTAGACCTAACTGTTTCAAATGGTTGCTTAAAGCTGCTGTTTCTCTGTTAATTTTCTGTCCGTTGTGAGGAGTTGAAATCTCTTGACTATTATTGTATTGCTGTCAGTATCTCTCATCAGTTCTAATAAGACTTGCTTAATATATTTTGATGATCCTTCTTTTGGTGCATATGTTAATAAGCGTTATGTCTTCTTGCTGGATTGAGCCCTTAATCATCATATAATGTCCATCTCTGTCTTTTGTTATGCTTTTTAAAAGTTGGAAGTCTGTTTTATCTAACATAAGTAAGACTGTTCCTGCTTTTTATGGTTGTCATTCGACTATAGTTTTCTTTCAGCCATTGACTTTGAGCTTATGTTTATCCTTTTAAAGAAGGTGAGTTTCCTGAATGCAGCAGAAGGTTGGGTTAATACCTTTTAATCCATTTGGTCACTCTGTATCATTTGATTGATGAGTTGAATTCATTAACATTTAGGTGCTTATTGATATGTACCTTTATTGCCATTTTATAATTTGTCTTCTGGGTATTGTACAGACAGAGGCTTTGCTTTCCTCTTTCTCTTAAGTGGGTTAGGTGTAGTTATGTTTTGCGTGGTTTCCTGTTTAGTTTTCTTCTTTGCTTTTTCCCTGGAGATGTGTTTTGAGGATACCTTGAGGTTAGCATTAAGAATTCTATGCTTATTTCCTATTTTTATTTGAAAGCAGATTAGTATTGATTGCACTCATTATAACCATCCACAGTTTTATTTTCTTCTCTCCACTTTTTATATTTTGCTCTCACTGTTCTTAAGTGGGGTTTCTTTACACTTTATAGAGCTTTCTTTAGTATTTTCTGTAGAGCTGGTTTTATGGTGATGAATTCCTTTAACTTTTGCTTATTTGAAAAACTTTATCATTCCTTCATTTCTACTTGATGCTTTTGCAGGGCATAGCATCCTAGGTTGAAAATCCTTTTCTTTCAGCACTTTGAATATATCATTGCCATTCCCTCCTGGACTATAGAGTTTCAGTTGAGAAATCTGCTGACAATCTTATGGGGACTCCTTTGTATGTGACTTATTTTTCTCTAGTAGCTGCTTTTAAGACTCTTTCTTGTATTTTTGACATTTGGTGACAATGTGTCTTGGTGTAGCCTGTTTGGGTTTCTTTTGTTTGGAATTCTTTGTGCTTCCTGGGCCTGGAGGTTTGCCTCATTCCTCGGGTTAGGGAAATTCTCAAATGTTATTTCCTCAAATACAGATTCTCACCTTTTCCTCTCTCTCCTCCTTCTGGGACCCCTGTGATACATATATTGTTCCTTTTGAAGTTATCCCATATGTCTCAAATGCTGTCTTCATTTATTTTCATTCTTTTTTGTTGTTGTTGGTTTTCTTGAGTGCAATACTCTGCCTTATTTTCTAGCTCACTGATTCTATTGGAGTGTTCATGCATCCTACTCTTGAGTCCCTCTACTGAGTTCTTCACTTCAACTATCATGTTCTTCATTTCTTTGACATATTGCTTCAGTTCTTTTCTCATTTTTGTTTTTCTCTTTTTCTTTAGCTATTTTTCTTGATTTCCATGAGTTTATCTATCATTGTTACCCTAAATTCATCCCCAGGTAGTTTGCATAAATCTGTTATATTCAGATTTTCATCTGGGGCTTTAATTGGATCCATCATTTTGTGTATATTTCTCTGTATCTTTGCTCTATTTGGCATTCTGTTTATATTTATGTGGGTTAAATTTCCCTGTAGTGATTGCCTTGTATAAGATATTGATTTTTACCAAATAAGCCCATTTTTTAAAATTTTAACACTGGGAATGCTTGAATCATGTGGCATCACCACTGGTTGGATTCATTAAACTTTTTATGTGGATCCTGCATTGGGGCCTGAGAGTTCTACCTGTGGGGTTGGAGTTTGTGTGGGTGATAGAGTCTTCCTTCAGCGTCTCAGATCTGAATGATAACAACTACCTTGTTGTTGGCACAGGATCAGCAATGAGTGCAGTTCCACCTCCAACCATGTGGTGACACTATTGGATAGCTGTTGAAGTTTCCTCCCTTCTGGGAGACTCTTCTTCCTTTATGCCTGGAATTGCGATTTCCAGTAGACAGGTCCTGTGACTCCAGTGCAGTATGGTAGGAGCATGTGGAGGTAGGGGATCACCCTGTCTTCTGGTTATGGCATTGTCTGTTCTATGTAATTTCACCTTAGGGGCTCCTACTCAGTCAAATGTGGTGCTGGTCCTCCTTCTGCCCTGTTTCAAGACCCTCTCCCCCAGCTCCCTGTCCCAGTCCCACTGGGCAATCTCTCTGCTGCTGGAGTGACTCTCTGGAAGACCTGGTTCCTCCTGAGGTTTCACTCCCTCCGCTGTGGCCATTTTTATTCCTTGAGGCTGGGAATCCTGAATCCATGATGTAGCTTTCAACCCTGACGTTTTTGCCTAACCTTTATGGTGATGACTGTTGCTGCTATCTCTGTAGCTTCTGAACCTGCTTTTCCTCAACGTTTGTACCTGTAAATTAGGTGCTTCATAGTTGCTCTGTCGGGTGGAGAAAAGACTCGCTTCTACCAGGTTGTCATCTTGACTAATCTCTGTTGTGTTGTTACTTTTTAATTAAATAATTTCATCACTCCATTTTTTTACCTGCCTATGCATTTTAGGATATTGAAATTGCTATTTTTATGACCTTGGCTGTTATTTCTGTCTTTTAGCAAATTATTAGAAAAACAAACATATTTTAATACTTTCACAAGCAAAATGTAATTAGTGAGGTAATATATTCCTTAAAAAGTCATATAATCCATTTTAAAACCAAATAAAAATTCAGATATCTGCTTCATAAAGATATGTGTCCAACACACATTTTATTTTACTGAAGGAACATTGCATCATAATGTTATATAGGTTTAAGGTATGCATCATTGCAACTGTATGCAATACTTTAAGTTTACCAATAGTTCAGTTATAATATTCACATTTTACCTGATTTGCCCACACCTTCCCTTTTCACTTCTGGTAACCACTAATTTGATTCCATAGAGTCTATTTTCATTTGATTTGCCTATGTTTTTGTTTGCTTTGTTTACCACATAGGAGTAAAATCATATTATGTATGAATTTCTCTCCCTGGCTTACCTCATTAAGCATAATTCCCCCAGGTTCATTCATATCATTGCAAATGGAAGAATATCATCTTTTTAAATAGCCAAGTAATATTCCACTGTACATATATACCACATAATTTTGAGAGGTTTGTTTGTATTCCTTTTTTGTTTTTTTTAATTTAATATTTATTGAGGTAACTTTGATTTACAAAATAATATAAATCCATATGTGTATGTGTATATGTGTATGTTCCCCAATCCTCAAATATATGACAACATACCCTGTCTACCACCAAATTACCAAAAGTCCTTCACTGTTGTCCATTAAACCCCACCAACACTTGCTCCCATCCTCAACCCATCCCCACTTGTAACCTCATTTCTATTGGTGATGTCCAAGGGTTTTTGTTTAGTCTGTTCCTTTGCTTTGTTTTTTTATATTCCACGTATGAGCAAAATCATTCAGCATTTGCCTTTCTCCTTCTGCTTATTTCACTTAGCATAATCTCTTCTTGTTCCATACATGTTGCAGATCACAGAATTTCATCTTTGTAGGACTGTATAGTATTGCATTGTGAACATATACCACATCCTCTTTATCCATTCCTCTGATGACAGACACATAAGGTAGTTTCTATCTTGACTGTTGTAAATAATACTGCAATAATCGTGGGGTGCATATTATCTGTGAATTAGTGTTTTCGTGTTTTCAGGTAAATACCCAGAAGTGGGATAATAGGATCATATGGAATTTCAATTTTTAATTTTTTGAGGAATCTGCATACTGCTTTCCATAATGGTTGCACCAGTTTATACTCTAACCAGCAATGTAAAAGTGTTCCCTTTTCTCTGCATTTTTGCCAACATACATTGTACCCAGTCTTTTGGATAATAGCCCTTCTCACAGATTTAGATGGTATCACACTGTGATTTTGGTTTTCATTTCCCCTATAAAAAGAGTTGTGGAACTTCTTTTTATGTGCCTATTGGCCATCAGCATGTTTTCTTTGGAGAAGAGTCTATTAAGATCTTCTGCCCATTTTTAAATTGGATTCTTTGTTTTTATTGCTGTTGTGTTTTATAAGTTCTTTGTATATTTTGGTTATTAACCTCTTGACATATGATGATGTGTAAATACTTTATCCTATTCTGTAGGATGTCTTTTAGTTTTGATGATCATATCTTTCATTGAAACACATTTTGAGCACCAATCAACTTGATCCTCCTCCTGCATTTTTGGCTACCACCCGTCTGTACTTTTCAGCTAGAAACCTCTGATCAAAAACTTTAACTCTTTTTATACTCTTGAACATTTCTCCAATTGGCCTCCTCCTCTTCATCCCATCCTTTTTCATTCAGACTCTCATCACCTGACCTTTGAAACTGCTTCTATCCCTTCTTCCCTCCACCCTCAGTTCTACTGGGGTTGCCTCTCTAAAAAAGATGTGTTCTCCTTGTTTAAAATAGTTTTGATTGCTAACTACATTTACAGTAGTGATCATTTTGAAAAATATAGATACATAAAATCAATATCTTATATACCTGAAACTACTTTTATATGCCAATTATACCTCAATTAAAATATTTTATCCAAGATATTTTAAGTTTTCTGTTGAAGTATTGTCAGGGTGCTTAACTCATATATTGCCACTAGTGGAACCCCTCCCCTTTTAAATTATGGGTAGCTAATACATTTTTTTGGTTCAGTAGAATTGACAGCATCAGAGTTTTCATTTTTAAATGTATCAACATTTGATTTAAATGGTATTCTTCAGAAAGAATATAACAGCTACTTTCTCCTTTTTTGTGGTTGATGAATATTGGGATATGAAACTGAGACTAGAAATAAACAAGAGAATGCAGCATTATGATAACAGGTAGAGAAGTTGGCTTATATTAAAAGTGGGGACGAAGTAAGTATGGCATGGAAATATTGCTCATGGAGTACTCATAACACAAAACATCTAGTGAGGCTGAATTTATTCCTATTCTTATTCTAATATTACTTTCTGTTAGATAAAGACATTCTTGGTGATCAACCTTAAACAGTATTGAAAACACTGAAAAAAGAAAGTTGATAAGGTCTTATCCAGGGGACCTATCATTCATGTAGACATTGCATATGTATTGTGATTTAGGAATGAGGTAGCAGTGAGCAGAAAGGTGGAAATATTTTGTTATATGGATGAGTCAGTATGCTGCAAGCTCCTACTAGAAAATTAGTCATCCAGTTTGTCCATTTGACTCTGTGGGATTGCCCAGAAACATTTCAAAGCATAATGATGCCATTATTCTTAACACTGTAGAGACCCAGTAGAACTATCGGGAAGGGGGTAATCCCAACTGTACCTCTTTTAGAATTTGTAAATTAAATATGCATGAAATATCCCCATACTAGCTTTACCTCCTCAGATCTGGCTCAGGGGATATGTAGACAAGAAACAACACAAAACAAGAGATTCAAAAATTCAGAGCCTATGTTTTAGATATCCTATTGGTCTCAAAGGCTTGATGTCCAATAACCACAAGCTGGTTTCCAAATTTTCCCACATTTGCTTCTTGCCACTCCTTATCACATACCATGTTTTAGCCATGCTGAGTTTCTCTGTTCTCCAAACATGCCTCTGCTTGAGTGACTCTTCCTAAACCCTGAAATACCAATGTTTACTCAAAATTTATGTGAGCAGTTATTTTGGATTTTTGATATCTATAGACTTTTTATTAATATAATTTCCAGTCACTATTCAATTGGAATTTTGATTATTTCAGTATTTTTTTTAACTTACACTGTTGCTAGCATGCATTGAGTACCCAATAAATATTTTAGGTATTTCATTTATTTAATTTAAAAAGAATTAGGAACATTAAGGCAAGATTGTGTTTTATAGTTTCAATTTCAGTATTTGCCACCTTCCCCCATTCACACTTCCTTCAGTCACCTTCATCAAATTAAACAAGTAAGTCTTTCAAAACTGATACTTACTCATTAAAAAAGAACATTTTCTCTTTCTTTTTAAAAATACTTATGGTTCAGTAAATCTAAGTTAGGTCACGTGTTTTTAAGTTTTTCATTCCAGAAATGGCTTTCCTTAAAAAAATAACAAAATATGGGAGTCCTATTTATTTGAGTTTTTAACAAGTTTAGTAAATTGATAATTTCCAGAAATGCTGCATTTACCTGAAATCTAGCTTCTTCCAAGAATCTCAAAGAAGAATTCTGTATATAAATATTCATTTTCAGGTTCATCATAACCATAGTTTTTTTAAAACCTCAGATGAAGATTTTTTTTGGCAGATAAAGGGTTCTTATGCTGTTGTTTGGTGTCACTTCTCAGTGATCTGATTTCAGGGACACATTGTACCTTGCTGACTTAAGCTTCTGTGCACGCATGAGTGTGTGAATGAGTGTGAACATGTGTGTATGCATGTGTGCGTGTACAGAATTAAACCTTTTAATTATCCAAGGATTAGCCAAAGAACTCAAAAGATCAAATTACCACTCTACCACAGGTGGTGGGATTTATTTTAACCCAAACTAAGAGCAGACTTGTTCAAAGAGGGCTTAACTGTTATGAAGCACTTATTATTCATATAGCATTAGAATAGGTACCTTACATCAGTAGTCACAGGTCATCTCACAACAACCTTACAGGAACTAAGGGAGAAAAAAAGAATGGGAGAAATTTAGTTATTTACCCAATGTCCAGAGTAAGTATCAGAGACAAGATTTAGCCCCAAATGACTAGATACTTTCCCAGCTATTTTCCCTGTTTTGGTGGCTCAAAACTCATAGTATCTTGGAACCCTAGTTTTTGGTACAGTTTGTTCCTTCTCTTCCTCACTCTGACACCATGACTTCCCTACTGTCCTTTTATCATCCACTAGAAGGAAGTATGATTAAAACATCCTTTTAAATTTTAGTAGATAAAACATTCTTCACCACTTGTTACTATGCACCTATTTTAGAAATTCTTAATGAAAGGACCTAAAATTAGTAGTTTAAGTGACTTCTGGCTTAACTAGGCGTTTTTCTCCCCTAAAATTAGACCAAATATTTGAAAATTGATTGCATGTTGCTATTTGATTATGAAACTAGAAATAAGGACTAATTTTGCTGGTTAATAATATAAATTATAAAGCAATTTATTTCCCAAGTGACAGACTATATATTACAAACATTTTAAATGAAATACAAGCAGAAAATTAATGAAATGTAAATAAAAATAACATTAACATTTAATATGGGTTATGATTGAATGGAAAATTAAGAATTATTTTCAACAGTTTAATGGTCTGATAGATATCTTAAATTGTACATTTTGCTACTTGCATTCTTTGACCATGATTTTTTAAAGCTATTGAACTTCACCTTTTCCGTACAAGACAATTTTCTGGTTCTTGTGTCATTACATTCTGAACTTTCATTTTAATAACAATAATAAAGATATCTATTGCATTTTATTTTATTGGTTAATAAAATGGGGGATAATCATTACCTTTTAAGATTTTAAGGTCGCAAAAATGTTTTTAATGCATAATTTTCCTTAGAAATTCCAGAATCTTAATTTGTACAGTGCTTGGTAGACTATATTAACTTTTTTTAAAATGGAAATTTTAAAACACACAAAATAAAATCTCCACATACCCAGTACCCAGCTTTGAGTATTATTTACTTTGTATGCATCATTTTTCATCTATCCTATTTTGGGAGTGGTGGGTGCTTTAAAGTAAATCCCTGTATCTTTTTACCCATAAACAGTATGAATCTCTGAAAAGACTTTTTTCTATAAAATCACGATACCATAATTACATATAATACAAGTAAGTTATTCCTTAGTGCCATCTAATAATGTCTATGTTCAATTTTCATGATTCTCAAAAATACTTTTTTAATTGATTCAGACATGTTCCAAACATGATGTTTGATTGATTTATCTCTTAAATCTCTTATTTAAAACAGCCTTCCCCTTACATGTTTTTGTTTCATGCTGCTTGCTTATTGAAGAAACCATGTCATTATGTCCTGTAGTATGTCCTACATTCTGATTTCATGTCCGTGTAGTATTTTCTTAATATGTTCATTTGTTAAAAATTGAGGTATAATTTGGTACACCATGGTGGCCTAGTGGTCTAGTAATCTGAGAGTAGTTACACATACATCGCAAGGTCCTGGGTTCAAGACCTGGGGCCAGGGTGAACAACCGATGTGAACAACTAAATAAAAGATAAATAAAGCTCTTAAAAAATAAATCGAGGTATAGTTGACATATATTAGTTTCAGGTATACAATATTATGATTTGATATTTGCATAAGTTGTGAAATAATTACCATGAAAGATTTAAACATAGAATAATTCCCAAATATTCAGGAATTATTCTAATTTTATAAAATTTCCTTTCCTATTAGCAATTGAACTAGTATTTCAAGAGATTTGAAAGCACTCAGCTTTTAGTTCCCTATTTCCCCAAGGTCTAAACATAAATAACCTCTCTGCCGAAATAATTTGTGTATTCATTTGCTAGGGCTGCCATGCTAGAGTACCACAAGTGGGGCAGATGAAACAATAGAAATTTATTTTTTCATAGTTCTGAGACCAGAAATCTAAAATCAAGTTGTTGGCAAAGTTGGTTCCTGAGAAAGACGCTCTTCAGGTTTCTTTCCTTGACTTGCTCATCTTCGTGATTGCATGGCATTCTACCTATATATCTCTATCTCTATCTCTCTATATACATTAATATATATATATATATATATATATATCTGTCTCCAAATGTTTCCTTTTTAAAAGGACATCTTTTTATTTTTTGGATTAGAACCTACCATGAGGACCTCTCCAAATAAAGTCGCATTCTGAGACATCTAGCTGAGGACTTAAACATATGAATTATGGGAGGGGCACAACTGAACAGTTTTCCCACTGTATTTTGTTCTATACCTTTACACTTATTTCCTGACTAATTATGTAAGATATAAATCTTTGGTTTCCAGGAAGAACTTGACTTCCTCTGTAGTATCTAAGTAAAATCAAGTTGGAAAGTTATGTGCTTATACTACCTCTGCATTTCTAGTATCACTTATATTTTTATTTTCACAAATGTAAACTTTAGTAACACATATTGGTTTTCTTATTTACCTGGAGTGGATAAATTAAACTGGATTTAGATATAAGTATAAGGGACCTTTATGAGAGGATGCTCTTTAAAACTAATTATACCATCTGGAGTACAGGGCATGATTATGAGAGGGACAATTTAGATATCTGTTACATAAGGTGTCTGTGAACATTTCCTTCTGCTGTTTAGGTTTCATATTTATTCTGTCTTATGAGTTTTGCCTCCATTTTCTGGTTTAGTAAAGCAATGATATTAGATTTTTGTAATATGCTTTTCAGTTTTCGTCAAAACCTACTGAGGACCTAGTCTCTTTCATAGAGAAATGTTCTTTAGATGAATAGCCTAGCTCACTTTAAAAGAAATAGTTTTATTCTTTCAATAAGCATTTATTGAGCACTGGGCAACTGAAATCTTTCAGGCACATTCTCCTTCAGAAAGTAAAAGTGGGGAATGTACTATTTCCATTTTTTATCTTGGAGACAAATAGTTGCAAGTTAACACTAGTGCTCAAGTGCAGCAACTCTCCTTAACCTAGGTTTTCTTTCCCTTGACAGTAATGTGGTTATTGGCCTTTTGTCTTGAACAATCTTAATCCATTATAAACCATCACAAATCTGTTTTGGAAATTGGCCAAGATATAAATGATTAAAAGAATCCACCCCCTTTTACTAACAACCTTCAAAAGAGAAGATGTTAGCTAATGTTCCAATTTTCAGTGGGAGAAATAATTAGCAAAATTCTGTTCCAGTTCTGGAAAACTTGCGCTTTACTTGTTGATTGAGTGGATTACAAAATAGTTTGAGTTTCTTACTGGAGGAAAACAGCTATATAAATATTAAGTGGAAGAACAATACATTTTATTAAAGAGTAACTATCATTATTATTATTATTATTATTATTATTATTATTATTATTATTATTATGACCTTTCCTAATTTCCCTCATTTTCCATAATGACATAAAATAGTCACAGTCACAGTTTTAAGACTCAAGTCCCTGCTTCATCCCACTTCTTCTTTATTTCTCTACTGTATCCAGTTCAGCATCTAATCCTATTAATTCTTCCTTGACAATATTGTCTCTGTTCCCACTGCCACTCCCTTCTGTCCCTTAATCCAGATTACTGTAATAATATTCTGATAGATTTCCTAATCCTGCCAGTTTAATCTGACTTCCACAATCAGCATCAAGATAATTTTTCTTTTTGGGGGGGTGTTCCTTTTTAGCACTCGAATGTTACTTTATTTATTTTTTTTATTTTCCTTATTTTCTTTACAATGTTATGTTCATTTCAGGACATTGAATTTACACCTCATTCTGTCTATATCATATCACATCCATCACCAGAGTTCTCGTGTCCTTTCCCACCAACTTACTACCTCCTTCCTTCCCCTTTTCCCCACTCCCATCCCCTTATTAGCCACAATCTTGTGACATGTGAATTTAATTGAGATTTCTGTTTTTGTTTCTTTATATTCCACATATGAGTGAAACCATCCTGTACATCTCTTTACCTTTCTGACTTATTTCACTTAGCATAGTCACCTCCAGTTCCATCCAAGTTGCATAACCACCTCCAGTTCCATCCAGGTTGTTGCAAAAGGCACAATTTCATCTTTTTTATCACTAGCTGCCACTTCTAGGCTTATACCCAAAGAATACAAGATAACTTTTCTGAAAAGCATTTAACACCTTTGTTCTCTCCTATGAAGACCACCTTTTCATGTGCTTGTTTCCCATCTGTATTATCTTCTTTGGAGAAGTATCTATTCAGATCTTCTGCTCACTTTTTTAATTGAATTGTTTTGTTTTTGCTGTTGAATTTTGAGTTCTTTGTATATTTTGAAGAGTAACCCCTTGTCAGCTGTATAATGTTCAAATTGTCTCCTCCCATTAGCAGGGATATCTTTGTTTTGATGAGATTTTTCTTTCACTGAGCAGAAGCCTTTTAGTTTAATGTAGTCCCATTTGTTGTCTTTTATGTTTTCTCTGGTAAATGAAGAAAAGGTACAAAGTTTTTCATCTAATCACTTTCTACATATCTGATGCACTGTATCACATAAATAGATCTTTGGTATAGTAAATACAATAATGAAAAATAGAGAACCATTATACTTGTCTAGAGATTCCTTTATACTCTAGCTCTTCTATAGCTGAATGAATAATAATAAAGGTACAACCAAATGAAATCAAACTTTGTAAAACCCATAGGAACTGAGTATTCAGTTTATTCTCATATTGTTGCCTTTCAGGAAGAAGGCATGGATTTAGTAAACAAAGAAGCAATTCATGAATGGTGAGTAGCACACTTTGAATTGTTATTCTTGTCATTCGTATATTCAGTGTATATATGCATCTTTCCTTTTAAATAGATAAACTGCCATATTGATGTTTTTTCTTTTATAGGGGATGCAAGCTGCAATACAGATAAGTCAAACTTGGGAAGAAAATTCGAACATGGTATGGTATTAGCACTTCAATTTTGTAGAAACTTTGAAATGCTTACTGATTTGCAGTGTTAGCACTACCTAGTGTTACTGTAATTTCAAGAAAGGTCAGCTCTCATTTGAATCCAAAATTATGCTGCACAAACAATTTTTGATTGCTCTTAAGAAACAGTTTATGATTTACTCATCAAACTATCATTGCTTGAAAAAAATGGGGTTGAAAGTAAAGGTTACCTGATTAGAAAAAACATCATTATTGTAAACCAGTTTACTCTCCAACCTAGCAGGCATAAAAAAGTCTTCTGTTGTGCTGCTAAAATCCTAGACGACAAGACCATAAATGATTTTATTCCTTTCTACATCATTTATTAACTATACATTAGACTTTTAAACCAGGTCAATGGATTTACTGGAAATGGATTTTATTGCATTTCTATGGCTAAAACACATATACTCCTACTGGCATTTTAACATACAACCTTTGATTTAAACACATTTGGAATTTAGTCACATCCCGTGCTCACATTTTTTAATGTTTCTATGTACTTTATGGCTATTTA
Organism: Solenodon paradoxus; assembly: GCA_004363575.1. NCBI lineage: Eukaryota > Metazoa > Chordata > Mammalia > Eulipotyphla > Solenodontidae > Solenodon > Solenodon paradoxus. The sequence continues at coordinate 100,339 of RJWH01003826.1, read as the reverse complement.
GTTGTGGTAGTTGAATGGTAACGTTCCTTCCCATGGACATCTCAGATAATGACAACACAAAAATTGAGCTGAAATTGGAGCAGAAGAGATTCAAGTTGGAAGTCAATTTTCAGATTTGGGGATTATTAAGTAAGGAAGTGGGTCATTAGCAAAAACAATGACATCTTATTTTCTTTGAACCCTGAGTGCTTTGATAGACATCTGTCTCGTTTATGAGTAGGTATTAAAGGATGAGGAGATGGCCTCTGATGCCTGTCACTTTTCATGCTTTGGTGCTAATACAACTTACAGATGCTGTTGTCTTCCCTTAACTGGCCTGATTCTAACTACTTAATGTGTTGGCAAGAGTGAAGGGGAAGAGGGTCCATATAACTTTACTTGTGTATTGGATAATAGCACATTTTAAAGTTCTGAATTATGCAGTACTGATTTTGTCTACAGAAAATATATTAACATTTCTTTTTGCTGTTCCATTAGATCCTTTCCTATAGTATTGGAGCTCTCAGTATAAAAGCACAGGTCAAACCCAAAGAGAAAAACTTAAATTTAGGGTTTGTACGTAAAAGGTAGATATTACTTGATATTGAGGACTCACATTCAGGTGTTTTTTTTCCCCAAAAAAGCAAAGTGAAGTGAATCTTAGGTGCCCTGCTTGCTTTTGGATGAAGACAGCTCCTCCAATGTCCAAACACTGAGTAGGGATTCCAATTCCCTTGCAACAACTATCTCCCTAAGTGCTTGTCCAGTAAGCAATTGTATACTGCTTTCTGCTTACACAGAGTGACAGGGCATTAGAAAAACCATCTGCTACAAAGTGCATTGATTTAATTCCAGTATCCCCAAAAGCTTTTTCTACCAGGAGTGTTGGCAAGGTAAGAAAGGAGGGTCTAAAAATCTGTGTTCCTTGAAATATTTATGTAGCATATGTTTCATCGTCCAAATCTTTTGCAGGATATATTTTGCTGCAGTGTATCTGATCTAAATGATAGTTGCTTTTCCTTTTGTTTTTCTTAAACTATTTTGTACATATAAAAATTTCACCAACTTTTAAGTGTATGATTAGATTCATTTTAGTAATTATGTACAGTCTGTAAACACAAGCATAATCAAGATAGAGAATAATTTCCACATTCTCAATGCTTTCCTCGTGATCTTTTGTATTCAATCTACTGCCCCCTCATATTGCACTCCCCCGCTACTCCCCGACCCCACCCCCGGTACCCCACCTGCCCCAGTAAACCATGGATCTGATTTCTGAGAAAAGTGGTGTTTTAAAACCTTTGTTCCAATTTGGTTTAGCAGTGTTTTTCTCCATCATTACAAACTTGTGGGAATTGCCTCAGTTTGCCTCCAGGTCCTATTCCCAATCCTACGCGACAGTTTACAATGTAAGTTTATGCTGTGCAAAAGTACCAAATAACTTATAAAATACGGATTTTAGAAACTTAAATCATAGCTCCAAGTCCTGTAACATCCAAAGAAATAATGTCTTTTTAGCTAAACTCAAATGCTATTGATGTGGTTTGTCATTTTTGTGTATTGAAAAGAGTCAAGTGACCAGGCACATATGAACATATGAAGAATCAGTAACTCATCAACCTTGTTTGAACATAGTCTTCTTCTGACAAAGCTTCTTCATAAGAATCAGAGCTAACTCCAGAACTTTAAACATTGGTACCTGATCAGTAGCCTATGACTTTCATTTTTATTCAAGGCAAATCTCAGCCAGACCTGTAAGTCCTTCTAGATTCTTTTCTTCACAACTTGGTAAAATCTTAAAATTCTTATTAATTACAAGAAAGTTGGTTATACTGTGGCATTCCCATTTTTACCCACATTTAGAAAAAAGCAATACAATCATGATACAGTATACTCCACAGAGTCCTCTTAGTGTATGTCCTTAGATCTGTTATAATACAAGTTTCATTGCTGACTTTGTTGTTCAAAGATTTTTTGTAATGATTGTGATGATTTTATTTTAGGGAAAGAAGCCAAAGTCCCACCAACATGATTAGACCAGGTATCCTTGGACCCATAAAAAGAAAAGGTACTTTTATTTATCAGCAGAAATCAGTGTAACTTTGAATTATTTTTATAAAGTCTCATATAAAATCAAGTTTTATATAAAATCCATTTTAAAGAACTTACCTATTTAAAATATATTTGTAAGTTACTGAAGACTTATTTTACTTAAATGAAACTGTATGTAAAGACATTTTGAAAGCTATAAATGGTATATACATGTAAATTGGGATATTTCATTCTAGTTTAGCCAGCTATTATGATTTTCATTATTAATCATAATCTACCAAGCTAGCTGCCTTAAGTACTTTTTGAAAGTGGAGAATGAAAAAATGAAAAAATGAAAAAATAGAGCAAGTTAGTCATCAGGTATTTTGCTGAATCTCAACGCTTGCTCTGCCCTGCCACCCATACAGTTGATATCATCTGAATAATTTGACACAAATTGTATCTATTTATAATACTAAAAATATATGCTGAGGAATATGTTCTTTGATGTTTCACTTCTTTATGGGGGTTATTTTTGTTTAAATGTATGGAAAGTAATCCACCTACTGAGTAATAAGAGTGGTGGAAAGAAGCAGTGTTTAGTTTGTTTTTTTTTTTAACTCCCACAGTCCTGAGACCCATTTCTCAACCCTACCTCATTAAAACTTTAAAAATGTTTATTTGTAGAAAATCCACTCAGATGGGAAAGAGGCAGAAGGAAAAAACAGCAATATTATAAGGAAAGAAATGGAAATGCATTTAAATGTTTCATGTATTTTGAATTAATGAATGGCCGTCTTCCCAACAGCATACCTAATTCAGCATGTATTTTTATGTTATAAGGCTAAGACAAGACCAATCCTGGAAAACATTCTTCTAAACTAAGCACATTGTTGTCATCTGTTTTTTAAAGAGGAAGGAAGGCAAACAGGAATGTAGGCAGACAGAAAGAGAGAGGATGAAGCATTTTTATTTCTTTATTTGTTCATTTTGGTTGTTCCCCCAGGCTCCAGGTCAAGGACCTGTGTCCTTGGGCTTTACATGGTCTGTACCACAGCTTCTGACTTAGCATCCGAGCCACCAGGGGATGTTAACACATTGTTTTATGACAGTGATCAGTGACTAAGGTTAGGGGTCTTTTGCCTGTGTGTGGAAGTTAGCATTCAACTATATTAGCAGTTTCATAGCTATTAGGAAGTTAGGATCATTTGGGTATTTAAAATAAAATATGTGTAAGTTGAATATAACATTTTACAAAATTAGCATAATTCTAATTTTAAGATACTTACACGTAAAATGTTTGATGACATTGGAAGTATTTGCAATTTTCTTAGAATTTATGATTTAAACATTATTTTTCTGTTTCATTTTTGACATATAAGAGTTGGTTTCTGCCCAGTGTCTTACTGGACATGGCATGTCTCACATAAGCCTCTTGTATCTGAGGTACCTCATGTTTCTCTTCAACTGCTCTAGAAAATGACTGCCACATTTCTTTCATGTGTCCTTAAGAACTTGAAAGTGAATTCTGTATATACTACACAGTCTGCATTTGAAAACAGACTCTCCCAAATATGCCCTATACGAATTTGGTCAATATGAATCTGTTCATTTATGGCTAGATGTAATAACATATTAAACAAAAATTTACTTTTATTACATATTTTGGAATATGAATATTCATTTGGAAAATAACAAACTATGTCCTCTTTGAAGCCCATTAATACAAATGAACTGTGGAGAAAGATGGCGTAAAAATCAAAGAGAAGTCCTAGGGTGGAGAGAATGAAAAAGAATGAGGACATTGTAGAGGAGAGTGTGAGATAAAAGTTAGAATCCCCAAAAATGAAAGCATATTTTATGATGATAAGCAGCAGGAATAAAGCTGCTACTTATTCCACTAGGAGTAAGCAAGAGCAAAGGATTTCCAAGTGGGAATTTTGAGAAACCTGCAGAAATCAGGCAACTGTAAATATTGTTTTACAAGTAATCAGTTTTAGCAAAGAAAATTTGAATTTTATTCTAGGACAGAATTATTTTCATTTTCCTTTTTAAAAAAATGTAAACCAACAAAGAGAGTTGATTAGTTTTTCCATAACGGGTAAATGTAATTCAGCCTGGGCTAGGACTCCCAGATCTCTTTTGTGCTTTATCAGCCATGATTGTACTCCTAAGAAAGGTCTGTGGAATAGACCCCTAGGGATATTTTTAATGAGTAGGCAGTGTTACTGTTTTATCATTCAAATATATTCCACCCTAGAAATTATAGGTTTGAAATCAGTTTTCCTCACATCCATCAGATATAGTTATCACATGAACATGTATTGAGGAAAAGATGATAGCAATGCAGTTTTTTGAGATTAGGTATTTCTCCTTAATCTTTAAAGTAGATTTATTTTGTTCATGATCACTACAAAAAATTGATTGGCGTGCCCTGGTAGAGTAGCAGTTAGGTCAGCTGTCTCCAAAGGAATATAGTCCATGTATATCCCATGGACCCAGGTTCTCATTCTGGTCCAGAGGGTAACAATCAATGTGAACAAGTAAATAAAAATAAAATAAAATGCTTCTTATTCCTCTCTCTTCCTGCTTGTGTGCCTACCTACTTGCCTTCATTCCTGCTTGCGCCATTTCTTCAGAAATTTATTTTCATTTAGTTGTTCATATTGGTTGTTCTATGCCCGGTCCCAGGGCTTGAACCCAGGACCTTGAGATGGGGACTGCCCTCAGGGTGTACTAGACCACTAGACCACCAGGATACAACCTACGTTTGTTTATTATTTAAAGGATAATAAGCACATTAGATAAAACATCTACATCGTCTGCTTGTTTGTCATAGGTGAAATGACATCTGAAGTTCAGCCAAAGAGGTTTTTCCAAGGCACGACCAACATGCTCTCCTCAGATAATACCTGACTTTCAGATACAAATGTCTGGTAAGTATTAATAAGCTCTTTTAAACATTAATTGGCCATTTTTCACTCGGTTTTAAAGTATACTTTGGCTATTGTATGTATTTACAAGTATGGTATATTATTAAATATTTTTAGAAGTTATAAAACTAATACCTCAAATGGATACTATTTACATTAGTTCTCTCTTGCACGTATGAGTGACAGTGGTATATGATGGATACATGTTTAGAAGTGAGATTTTGGCATTAGATTAAGAGGTATTAGAGAAATATATAAAAAGGCAAACTTAGCAAACAGAATCTTCTATTTCTACTTTGGATTTTTGTGTGCTTTGTTAGGATGAGCATATTATTGAAAAGTATACCAAGAGAGCATATTTTAATAATCAACATGGGAAATACAGTGAATAGATTTTCGGTTTTCATTATTATTGGTTTTGTTTTACTGCTCATGTGAAACTATTCTCATAACTAGTGAAAGTTCTTTGCTTCACATACTTTATGTTCATTTGTAGACAAAGCAAAGTGCACATAGAGATTGCTTGAATTCTGTTAATATTGAGTGGCATTTTCTTCTCCTAGTTTATCTTCAGATACTTTTGATAGAAAAAACAACAATGCTGGAGCTTCTTGTAATTCACCAGCTAGCATCAGCATTGTCACAACCCTCCTGCATCACTTTCTGATTCTGATTCTCCATTTATTCCAGTAGAAGAATTTCAACAAAAGTGGTTTACCTATCCCAAGGTGTTCTCACAGTAGAGAGAAACACATGAGCATGTACAGATGTGCACAAAGAAACCCCAGTTGAAACAGTAACAAAATTGTATTGTATAAATTAGACTATTTCCTAAGTATCTTTTTTCATTTCCTAAAATTTAATTTATATACAGAAGTTTTGTGTCTAATTCCTGTGTGTGCCATTAAAATCAAAGTTGTCATACTTTCAAAGATGTTTTCCAAATAAGAACTTTATTGAAGATATAATCATACATCTTCAAGTTGCTAATGTATAGAAACATGAAGCATCTTGACTTCTTAAATATTCCTTAAAAATTCATCGAGTGCTCTATTTATGTGAATAAGTAAAGTTGTATTATAGATTCTGATGAAATATAATTGTTCAGTTAATCAGTAGGTAAACTTCTTATTTTAATTATGTATTTAGTGTCCGTGCTAGTGTTTAGCCATATTTTCAGTAATTGCTGGTTTCCACTTAGTAAGGAACATTAACTATCAGCAGTTTTTAAATTATGATAGTTATAACATAATAATCGAAGGATTGCCTATTCTGCACATGAATCTTTGGGATAGTCAATTTGTTGGGAAAGAGTACATAAGGAAAGCAGGATGAATAAAATCTAATTGAATAGCAAGAAAATGATATGTAATTGGGTCTTCACTCAACTTGTACGTAACCTGATTATCCCCAATCAAATTTGTATTCTAATTAAGTGTGGAAAGAAGACAATGTCGATAAATTGTAGTCTTTTACATTTTTATGAATTACCGCGTATTCATCTTCATGACTACTGATTTGATTAAATACAGGCTTAGTACGTTAGGGCTTTTCTGCCAGAATCATATGCTTCCAATTGTTCCCTAAGGGTTATAAATGTTTGTTTAAATCCCAATTTTCTATTCAAAATTCTTACGGGCTTTTAAATTAGAGAATATATGTGTTAAGTGTTAAATATAAAGTAATTACTTTAATTGGGGATAGTGTTAGCATCTTGAAAATTAGAAGTATATTCTCATGAAATGAAGTTGAGAATTGGTTTAAATTTCCTCAAACTAGTGAAAACAGGAACGATTATCTGAGATATTAAAAGTTTTCCTTTGTCATCGGATACAATCAGAATGGGGGGAATCTAATGTAGGTTTGCTCCTACATGGGAAAGATTGTGGCACCAAGAATTTTTGATAATGACCCTTGATAGAATTATTAGAATGGATATATATATATATATATATATATATATATAGAGAGAGAGAGAGAGAGAGAGAGAGAGAGAGAGAGAGAGAGAGAGAGAGAGATATGTAATGGAAGATTCTGTTCACCTGTGAATATATTCAATTGAATATTTATGAAATGACTAGGATCATGATGGTCTCCTGAAACTGAAACATCACTCTATAGATTGACTAAAGATAAGTGAATTATAAATAAATATTGCCTTTGTTACTCAGCTTCTTTACTTATCAGATCTTTAGTAGACTACTTGTGTACATGTAAGAGGGCCTTTATTAAATGAAGTATGATTGAAGTGATGCTCCATGTAAAATTCTAGATAATTAATAGACAACAAGGTCCATGTGCACCATTGACATGTTAGCAAAAAAAAAGGTTTGCAGAATGTTCAGGTACACAAAGACTAAGGATGAAGGTGAGCAATGGGGGTGAGACTACTACTCAGTTGTATAAGGAACTTGGTAATCTTGACTATCTCAATATACTTTTCTCAACTCAGAGAATTTCTTTCACTTTATCCAGTTAGTTTTTAGAATGCCACAACTCATGATAAGCTCGGAATCAAAAATTTTGCAACTGGTTTTCCATTCCGTTGCCTTCTGAGCTTGTGCTTTGGGAACATTCATGGAGTAGCCATGATTTTCCACTTACTGATTTTCAGACCAAAGAAATTCTGACTTTCATGTGATAATTTGTGGTTGATTTTTAAAAAGTATGGTCAGGCTCCATTTTTGTCATCTTAAACATGCCAAGGAATTAATATGTCAATTTTCCATAGTGTAGGACATGCATTAGTTTCCTAGGACTGTCATAATGAAGTAGGACAAACTGGGAATGGAGGTATCAGTTCTGGAGGTATCAGCGGAGTGGTTCTTTTTGGAGGCTCTGAGGGAGAATCTATTCCATGTCTTTCTGCTAGCTTCTAGTGGTTGTCACAAATCCTTGGCTTGTACTGTAATCTCTATTGCTGCTGTCACATGGGGTTCTCCCTGTCTCCCTGTGTCTTCCTATGACCTTCTAATAAAAGATAACAATTATCTGGATTTAGGAGCCATTCTAATCTAATATGAACTCACCTTACCTTGATTACATCTGGAAAAGACCCCGTTTTCAGGCCCTATTTAACATTCAGAGGTATTGGATCATTAAGACATTATGTTTTGGGGTACACAATTTAACATGTAACAGTATACTTTTGGAATTCTGATTTTGCTTGTTTTTATTTTTCTTAAATTAATATTTAAAATAATCTTTTCATAAACCATCTTAAAATGTGAGAACAAGAGGTAACCATATGGTATAAAAATATTGGTATGTTTTCTCATGTATTATAAATATAAAAATATACTTCTTTATAAACATATATATGTACATATATGCTAATGTTCACTTTGTCAATAAAAGGACAAATGAAAGAGGAAATGGTTTTCAAATTTTAAAAGCATAATCTTATGCTTTAAGTATGTGTTCATGTTCGAATATTTCTATTTTACTAAAAACCTTATAATAGGGCAGCATTCCAAATTCATTCTACAATGAAAACTCACTGCAACAATAAGTTAGATTCTCAGATCAGTGGTGGTGGAAATATAGTTCTTAAATTTTATAGTAACTAAATCAACCAATCAAGCTTGTAATTTAAAGTTTATTCAATAAGTATCTACTGACTATGTTCTGTGCACAGGAAATGGTGCTTAATTGTCAGATATAGGAAGATGAGTCTAAGATAATATGACTATACATACACATATGAAAGGACCCATGTACTGTAGAAGCAGGATAGAAAAAAACAATATTAGAACTTAAAGGATTTTAGAAATCTTTTAATCTGCCTCTCAATGCAGGACTCCTTTTAGTAACTCCAGACATGATCTTTTTGTCTTAGTTTAAAATCGTGTAGTAATAAACTGATTCCCTGACATGGCAGTTCATTCTATTGTGGGATAACTCTTACTTTTTGGAAGCTCTTACATTAAAAGGAGAGATGGGTTTACAATAGATATCTGGGTGACCCATTTCATTGGCTTTGTGGAATTAAGGCAAATCAAATGAGCTATTAAAAGCACATGTTTTATGATTACAATTCTGCATTAATATCTGTCCCTGCTCCTTGAATTATTAGTACTCCCACTACAAGATATATTTAATCTCATCTCCTAAATGAATTTTTAAATTCACCTAGGAGCAACTATGTATAAATATTCATGATGAAAATGTATATATAGTATTTGAGTATCTATGGAAAAAATTAATTACAATTTGCCTGAAGTATTTTTAAGTATTTTATATCTTAGAAGTTGAGCTTCAAAAGCATCATATAGCTAGATTTCACTGTCAGAGTGTTGAAATTATGTGTTTAGAAAAGACCAGAGAACAGTAAGTACTCTGGCAAAAAAGGTGGCTTTGTTTCCCTTAAATTCCATCTCTCACAGGTGTCTTTTAATGTGATTCTTAATCCAAGAGTAAATAAGATGAATTTTCACTAGTGTCTATCATGTATAAGTAGAGAGAGTCATGCATCATATAGAAATCTTGAAAATTCGCTCAACTTTCTTAACTGCGGGAGACTTACTAATCATAGTCTCTCAGCAGGTATGCTGTAAATTAGCGGGTTGTTAACTGAAACTTACACGTTGAGCAATACGCATCTCTGTGGCATTCCTGACAGCAAAGTAACTTGGAAGCATAACTGTTCATGCCAATCTTTTAGGACCAGGCTACATTATTAGTGAGTGCAGGAGTCAAGACACCTGACTTATAGTGAATCCAGCTCTGCCACTAGCTCGGTGGCTTTAGGTAGGTTACTTCTCTCTGAGCTTCAGATATCCAATCTGTAAAATATTGCTGCACTGGATATGTGTTAAATTCCCTTCTGTCTTTTAAAATCGTATTGATTCTGTAAAAACAAAACCTGCTTTCATCTTGGCTTGCATAACACTGAAAACCCTGGTGGTATAAACTTCAGAGGACTTTAACAAAATGTTTAGGAAATTAGACATCTTTATACCTAATATTTTTATTTTCTTCTAGCAACAAGAAGCTCATTTTGTTCAGCCTCATCAATAGTTTCCTCTCTTATGAATTATGCATGACTTATGATGAAATGTGGAAAGCTAATTTCCCCCTGGTTTCTTGTTTTGTATGGATAAATGATCCTCTCAGGATCTCCATATTAATAACAAGTTCCCACTGACAAAGCACTTAGCATAAAATTTTCTTTCTACTGTAACTACAGCTTGAGACAAAACAAAATAAAGATATACTTGGTATGTTAGTTTCAGAGGAGTGAAGGATACAGGGCCAAAAGCTAATCAACCATGAAAATTGTCCCAACATACATTTGGAAGTTCTCAGCCAGTACTGAAAAGCAGAGTACCAGAAAAATGCCTCATTTTTCCTGGAAAAGTATATGGCTATAATAAAACCCTCTAACTTTAGTTTATTTCTTGGCATGACTCTCATACTTGGTAACTCTCCATTGAACACAAACCAAAAAGGACACACTTGAAAGTCGCAAACAGCTGGTTTGTGACTTTGTGCTGAGGAAGGAAATACTTTGAAATTACGTTATCCAACAGAGGAACCCAATTATACTTTCCATTTCTAGTCTTGTTCTTCTGAGAGGAAGTGCTTCTTGAACTAGACTAATATTAACTCTGCAGTGGTTTACATCGGGTCGTATTCTTGTATAATCTTTTCTTAAGTCTTGAGGTCTTTGGAACAGAAGGTACTCAGGCTAGCATGTTGGGCCTGTCAGGGGAAGTTCAGCTAAAACCCCTATAAACTTGATTTGGAATGCATTCCCATGTCACATTGATTTGCAGATATTCAGACTTTTTTTGGTTATCCTATACAAGGCAGTAGAGAGTTTGGCAAAAGTGCCATATAAATTCGCTGTGGTAGATTCCCAATGTCCTTTCTAGGGGTAGTTTGGCAGTATGTATGAAAAGTCTTCAAAATATGGAGATCTTTTGATGTAGTAAGTCTTCTAGGAGTTTTTCATAAGGGAAAATATGGGACAAGTTGAAAAAGATATTTGCTATAGTATTATTTGTATGTGAAAAACCTAATGTTTTCTAAAATGGGTGCTATACCTTAGTGGTGCACCAGGGGTAAATCTCTATGTCCTTTGATTTGCTAGTGGATTCTTAGATATAGCACCAAAAGAATGAACAGTAAAAGAACAAACAGACAAATTAAACTTTATCAAAATTAAGAATGTTTATGCATCAAAGCACATTAGCAAGACAATGAAAAGACAACCTATAGAATGAGAAAAATATTTGTAAATCATATCTGATAAGGGTTTTATCTGGAATATATATATATATATATATATATATAAACTCCTATGACTCAGCAACAAAAACATTTCTCCAACAAAGCTATACAAATAGTCAAATGGTCAGTAAGCACATGAAAAGATAGTCAAAATCATCAGCCATTAGGAAAATGCAAACCAAACTCACAAAGAGATACCACTTCATACCCACTAGAATGACTATAATAAAAAAGACAGATGGGTATGCCCTGGTGGCCTAATGCTCTAGTATATCCTGGGAGTAGTCCCACATACATGCCAAGGTCCTGGGTTCAAGACCTCAACTGGGAAAGGCAACCAATGTAAGCAACTGAATAAAAGGAAAGTGTTTATCCCTCCTCTCTCTTCCTGCCTTCCTACCTCTTCGGCTTCGTTCCGGCCTGCACCTTTCCTTTAAAAATTAAAAAGAGAGATAATAGCAACAGTTGATGAAAATGTGGAAAAAATGGACCTTCGTTCATTGCTGGTTGGGATGTAAAATGATGTGGCCATTGCAGAAAATAGTTTGGCAGTTCCTCAAAATATTAAACTTAGAATGATCATATGACCCAACAGTTCTACTCCTTTAAACAAGGACTCAGTTACTTGTGTGTCAATCCTCATAGCAGTATTATTCACAATACTCAAAAGGTAGAAACAACCCAAGTGTTCATCACCAGACAAGTGGATAAAAATGTAGTATTTGTAGCATACAAAGGTATATTATTCAACTATGAAAAGGAATGAAGTTCCGATAATTCTACAACATGAATGAACCTTGAAAACACTGTGCTAAGTGGAATTTGCCAAACATAAAAAGGACATATACTGTATGACTCTACTTAGCTGAAATATTTAGAACAGACAAATCCAAAGAGACAAAAAAAAAAATTACAGTTTTTCTAAGCCTGGTGGGAGGGGGACTAGGAAGTTATTCTTAAAGAGCAGAGTTTCGGTTAGAGATGATGAAAAAAGTTTGGAAATAGATTTTGAGAATGATTGCACAACATTGTCAGTTAATTAATGTCACTGAATTATATACATGAAATGGCAATTTTTATGTAAAAAAATTAAGACCCTAAAAAAAGCCCTAATATCTATCACCAAAAGATGAGTTAAGCCAGAATTTCTCAGGGTGTTTTATAAAATGTGAATAAGTGTCTTGAAAAATTAAAGAAGGTGGAAACCATAGGGAATATATGGTCAAGTAAGTCTGGAAAACTCAGTTAAATTTACTTCTTTAACATTGTGAAAGCCCAAGAAGGGGATATGGTCTGAAGCATTTTTAAACTGTTTAACCTAAGTTCTCTTTTTTGAGGGCTATGTTGTGGATTGATGTTATGTAGAACACCCTTTGGGAAACATTGGGTTAAGCAAATTACGGTATATTCATTCCCTGGAAATTTCTGCACCCATTAAGAATGATGACATGGTCATATATCACTTGACATGGAAAGATGTTTACACTATATTGTAAAATAAAAAAGCAGTGTGATTAATGGGATCTCATTTTTGCTTTAAAAGCAGTATATGTATATATTTTATGTGTATATATAACAGAAAAAAGTCTGTAAGACTATATGCCAAAATATTTAAATCTCTGGGAGGTGAGAAGACAGATGATTTTGTTTTCATTTGCTTGCCTTTACTTGCCTGTGTTTTTAGATTTTTCCACATGGAATATCTGTTGCTTCTATAATCAAGAAGTAATATAAGTTAAAATGAATATGTTTGAGAAACTCATAAGCAGTTCTTAATTATATGAAAGTGGGGAAATTAAAAAATGATTATGTTTTAGAAAGTCATAAGCAGTTCTTAATTATATAATTATATGAGGTAAGGGATGAAGAGTTCAGGGCTCCCTTACTACTGCTGGACTCTTCACTCCTATTTGAAGTTTCACTAATGAGCCTTCAATGATTAGAAAATTCAGCTCAATCAACAAACCTTCTTTATGTTGACCTAAAATCTATCTTCTATTCTTTGGTTCTGACTTGCCACAAAATGAGCAAAATCAATCTCCTCACCTATAGACAATCATATATTTGGCAGCAGTCATCATGTTCCCATAACTCTTTTTCTCCTCTAAGTTTCCAGTCTAAATTTCTTTTTCTATGACGTGGTTTCCAGACCTTGTTACCATCTTGGCCATTGACTGCTGGACCTTTTCCAGCTTGTCCATATCCTTCCCGTGTGGCACCCAGAAATGTCCACAACACTCCAGCCACACTTTTTCCCCAACATCTCATGATCAGTTCCTTTGCAACTGTGACGTTATTAGAGTGCTTTGATTACAAAAGTAATTTCAGAATACATCCCAGTTCAGGGTTCAGACCATACTCAGAATCCTATCCTCAGATATGTGTGGGAGACTCTCATTATCTATTTCCCCATCTTATAATTTCTGCATCTTTATAGATGAATTAAATATTACAGATCAATTCCTCCTCCAGTCTCCTACATTTATGAGTAGAACATTTTACTGAACACTGAAAGGGAATGAGAGCTTCCAGACTGATGGGGAGGACAAGGGAGTCCTGTGTCCCATACTGGCAACACCTCAGAGATGATAATATGAGTTTGTTTGTAGATCACTGAATAAAGCAAGGGTTGGCAATAAACTGAATCACATGAATGCTTTGGTTTCCCAATGCATATAAAATTTAGGTTTATGCACACCCTGGTGGAGTAGTGGTTTATGACCCAGGACCAGGGGGAACCACCAAGATGAACAACTAAATAAAAATAAATAGAAATGTTTCTTCTTCCTCTCTCCCTACCTGCTTGCTGATTTGCCTTCATTCTTGCCTGTGCCTTTTCCTTTTTTTAGTAAGGGTGCAACAGCATGGTGTCTTAAAAAAGAATGTATATATCCCAATTTAAAAATATTCTGTTGCTAACTAGTGCATCATCAGAGCCATAAACAAGTGAACTCCCAATAGGATTGCTGTTATGTGGTGAGTGCATCTTTAACTTAATACAAAATAGTCAGCCAGTTTTCCGAAGTGATTTTACCATTTTATTATTCCTGCTAGCAATCCGTGTTCAACTTTGTAGTCCTTGTACACATACAGCTGATTGAAGCAATATTAGATTTTGAGACCCTACTTTTCACAAAAGGTTTATTGTGGTAAATGTTGCTTGAGATAGAAAGGCATCAATGAGGGTGTGAAAATTTTTTAAGTGTTTATTTTATAAAATACTGTTTATCAGTTTGTATTTGTTTTCAAAGAATTTAACTTGGGCATCTTGGGTTTTGGTATTTGGCCAAAGGCAATCATTTATTACTGTTTAAAATCAATCAGCTAAAGAGCATATTTCCTTCAAAACGATAGTCTTAACTGATGTAGAAAATAAACTGACCTGTTTTGCTTCATAGAGACTCCTAAAACTTCTAGAAATTGAAATTTCTCCATGTGACTTCCCACTTAGTTAATTTCAAGATAAACTCATAGGTAATCACACCTAAAGAGAAGCTATGGCTGAAGTTCCACTGACATACTAAATACTCAGCAGGCTTGTAGCCTCCCAGACTCCCTCGCTTAAAAGGCAGGAGAACAATCTGACTTCAAAGATATCTGCCAGTGGTCTGTTTTAGGGGCTCTGTGTACCTAGAAAGCTCTGAAGCATAGTATCAGCCTTTGGATCTTGACAAGAAAGGGATTTTTTAAATGAAGCAAAATAAAACAGTAGATACACTTGATCTGTTTCAACCCTCCCAAAGAACCAAGGGTTTACAGACCACGTTTCCAAGCAACAAGCTTTGCTAACCTCACCACATAGGAACTCCAAGTATAAGTGCCAGAGTTGTCTGAATCTTGTCTGGAACCCAAATGCTGGACAAGAAAAGGAAGCCATTTGTGTACTACATAATGTGATGCCACATTCACCAGGCTACCAACTAAAGGATTTTGACCCCCTCCCCCTTACTAACATCGTGAAATCAGGACTAGTGTGCTTGTCTCTGGGGATTTCTGTCCCTGTTATAGAGAGTCTGCACCCAACAGATCTGTCACTGTTTCCCTGTGTGATAGTGGACCCACATAACACATCACATTTACAGACCATTTGGGGTCATTAAGCAGTGCCTCCAGGGCACCGGGGATCTAACCTCCTCCTGGCTTTTTTGTTTTCATGAGAAGCTTTCCTTTTGTCTCTAGTTTTCTCCAAGTCATTTAAAAATACTAGCTACTCTCCACAAGGGTTCACCTTCCCTTTATAAACCAAATATTGAAGGATTGCGCTGTTGCTCCCATTCCAGGGTTACTACCTTCTATTAAACGTTTCTTGCTTGTAAGCCTTTCTGGGAACCGGGGAACATTGGTGTGACTTTTGGAATTCTCATTATTCAATAGTGACTAAAACCAGGGGAAAATATACCTCAGATTCAGTTATTTACTTGAGTAAGTCAGTCCCATATTTTTTCCTACGGAATGAAAATGGCTTTTTTTTTTTAGATGCAAAGCCCACTTTTCAGGAAGTTGAAGTACTAAAAGAGACTAAACAGGTTATCAGGACCTACACACTTTATTGTTATTTATCTTCTAAATATTTTTGAAAAGGACATGAATTAGAAACAACCCAAGTTGACAGGTTGTCTTTCTTTCCCCCATCTTTCTTTTTTTTTTTTTTTTTGTTTAGTGGAAAGGTGCAGGGAGGCATGAAGGTAAGCAGGCAGGCAGGCAGGCAGGAAGAGAGAACGGACAAAGCATTTTATTCATTTTATTTAATGGTTCATCTTGGTTGTTGCCTCTGGCCTGGAACATGAAACCTGGTCCTTGGGCTGTTCGTTGACTGTACTTGACCAGAGGCAGCGGACCTAACCACTACCCTACCGGGGTGTGCCAGTACATCACTATATGCTTTATTAAGATATTAAAACCATACCTCAGTGTGTATTTCACAGCACACCCACCACCATAGTCCCAGTGCCCTTGACCACAACCTTGTCCCCTCCTTTCTTCCCTCCCTTGTACCACCCAATCCTCACCCCCATAGCCTTTGCATCCTGTGAATTTTGTTGAGATTTCTCTGTTCATTTGTTTTCTTTCTTTATAGTCCATATATCAGTGAAACCATCCTAGACTTCTCTTTTTCTTTCTGGCTCATTTCACTCAGCATAATCCCCTCCAGTTCCATTCGGGTTGTTGCAAAGGGCACGATTTCACCTTTTTTTAACAGATGAATAGAATTCCATTTCTTTATCTAATCTGTTAATGGGCATTTAGGTTGTTTCCATGTCTTTGCGATTGTGAACTGTGCTGCTAGGAACACAGGGGTGCAGATAATTTTTACTGATTAGTGTTTTTGTTCTTTAGCTATATGTCTAGTGGTGAGATTGCTGGATCAAATGGTAGGTCCATCTTTATTTTTTTTTGAGGCGTCTCCATACTGTTTTCAGAGAGGTTGCACCAATTTACATTCCCATCAATAGTGTAGGAGGCTCCTTTTTCTCCACACTCCTTTCAACACTTTGTTTCTAGTGTTTTTGATATAGGCCATTCTTCCTGGCATGAAGTGGTAACTCATTGTAGTTTTTATTTGCATTTATCTAATAATAAATATGAGCATTTTTTCATGTGTCTGTAGGTGATCTGTGTGTCTTCTTTAGATAGTAAGATGTCTTTGGGGTGCGCCCTGGTGGAGCAACAGTTAGGTCAGCCGCCTCCAAAGGTGTGAACGCCACCTACCCCTGGATTCGAGTCCTGAGTTTGGGGGGAAATAACCAAGATGAAAGACTAAATTAAAAAAATGCCTCTTCCTCTTCCCCCTGCCTGCCTGCCTGTCTACTCGCCTTCACTCTTGCCTGTATCTTTCCTTTAAAAGAAGGTGTCTTTGGGGAAGAGATACATAAAGAAACTACAGTAAAACTAAACATTTGGAACTCTAACAAACTAAAAAGCTTCTGTGCATTGAAAGGTACTATCACTAAAACAGAAAACCCTGGAATGGGAGAAGATAGCCACACAACATACACTAAATAAAGCTTAATCTCCACCCTGCTTTCTGTGGCCTTTTTCCCTCCAGCTGCCCAAATGCCAGCCCTCCTTCCTGTCCTAGGTATCTGCCCAGACCTTCCCACATCTGAAAGGAACCAAGGCTAGTGCATAGAGCATCTTCTCTGACTCCTCTTTTATTTTTTTTAAAGGAAAGGTGCAGGCAGGAATGAAGGTGAGCAGAGGCAGGCAGGCAGGAAGAGATAGCAGGAAAAGCACTTGGTTTATTTTATTCAGTTGTTCATATTGGTTGTTCCTCCCTGGCCCTGGGATGCAAACCTGTGTCCTGGAGCTGTATGTGGACTGTGCTTCTTCAGAGGCGGCAGACCTAACTGCTATTCCATCAGGGCATGACTTCTCCTCTTCTAATCAAAACTCCCATCCTAAAAAGTCTGCAATCGATTTGGATATTCTGATTAAAGTTCTTCACAGGAAAATTAAATTGACCAATAAATTTAACTCTGGGGGTGGGAGGAAGGTGTTTGTATTTTTTGCAGTAATTTAGTTCTAATCTCAGTCATTGGAATTGGGGGAGCAACTGTCAAAATGTTGTAACTGAGGGCTTCTTTCCCTTCCTGTCTCCCCAAGTCTCCCCTAAGCACAACATGGACAGGGCAGAAGCCATGGGCCCTTCTCTCCTATATCCTCATTATTGTCCCCATTTATTCAGGAGGAAACTAAGGTTTGGGAGGTGTAATCACTTACCCAAGTTTCCTCCTAAACATGCTGGGGTGATAATGGTACCTACCCCACAGAATTTTTGTGAAGGTAAATTTTCTGCGGCAGGTAAAAAGCTAAACTATCTGGCAAATAATAAGTGCACACTGTTAAAAATGCTTATTCATTGTTCTTATTTACAAGCTAGTCCCTGAAAGGAAGGGAAGAGGCCAGTGCTAGGTGTCCTCCAGTCTCTCTTTCTAGATCTGTATGGCAGGTAATCCTGGGCTTCCATTTATACTAATGCTAGTGTTTCCTTTAAAATAAATTTAACTAGGGAAAGATATGTTGCTAAAAAGGAAAATCACTAGCTAGCAGGTAGCGGGTGGTTTGTGGATACGGCAAAGCTGGTGCATGTACGTGAAGGCCAGGATCCGTGGAAACGCCACTCTGATCTAAGCACTGCAACCTGCTGCTCCCCATTCCCTGTGCTCCAGACCCGCATTAGCTTGCTAGCTTTTTCTTGTGTCTTACAGGACTTATCACGTCCTCCCATTCTCTCTACTTTACCTGTTCATTTTCTTGTTTGTTTCTCTTTGCTAGCATGTAACATCACCCTGCAGGACTCGCTCTCTGGTTTTGTTCACTAAGTGAACAAAAGAGCCTGTCACCGTGGCTGGCCTGCTCTAGATGGTCACTAAATATTTGGTGCATGCGTGCATCCGGGGGCAGTCACAATCCATCATAGTGTGGTACCACTCCACTTTCCAGCCTCACCTCTTGCCAATGTTCCCTCTGTGGCACTGATACCAGCAGTTTCCTGTGGACATCACTTGCTTCCATCTCTGCATTTATTCATACCCTTTCTTTTGCCCTGAAGAAATAATCCAAGATCTAAACAAAGATTAAGTTATGAGAATGTTCTTGGCAGGGTAGGCTTATGTCAATGAAATATTGGAAATAGCTCCAACAGGCATCAATAAGAGCTACATTAGAGAAATCATGGTAACCCCCACTTTGTGGAGGGTATTTGGAAATGTCAATCAAAATTACAAATGTGTGGTCTTTAAACCAGCAATTCTGCCTTAGGGAGCTTATCCCACAGATATGCTTGTTCGTGTGCCAAGTGAATATGTGTTGGTGACTCACTGCAGTGCTTTAGTCACTCCTGTTAGACACAGCAATGACAGAGCTCATTAAATTATTATGTCGAGCTGTATTTATTGATGTGGGAAGATCATAATAGCTAACATTAATTCAGCTTGCTATGTGTCAGGCACTGTGATAAGTGTTTTTATATATTTTTATCTCATTTAATCCTTTAAGCAGCCCTGTGAGGTAGTTACTATAATAGTCCTCATTTTACACAGGAGGAAATGGACTCAGGGAAGTTAATTTACTTGCCCAGAGTCAACTAATTATTTATATATTATGACAAAATAGTATGTATACTCTAATTCACTTCCTAAGAAAAAAATGTATGAATAAATGTGTGTATATATGTATGTATGTATATATATATATATGAAAGAAATAGATCAAAGTATTAACCATTGAATGAAGGCATTGTGTGTGGTTTTAATTTTCTTCTTTTTAATGATGACCATTTCCCTATTTTTCTGTTAATTTGGGGGCTGACTTGGAAGTAGGAAATGAAGCCAGTAAGCATATATTACTTGTGTAATTTTAGAGATGACTCAATTTAAAACGTTGGATGGTACTATGGACCAATGACACAGATATCAGGGAAGTGTTTGTAGGCTGAGAGGAAACCACTAGTGGGTAGGGAGAGCTTGCCAGAGGGAAAGAGGGTGGCTTCTGGGGCCAAATGCAGTAGAAGGAAGGCAAGAGAACCTAGTGGCAGTCCTGAGGAGGAAGAACCCAGGGTGGGTGAATGCAGAGAAGTGGGGAATGCTGAGGTAAAGGGGAGAGGCAAAGGGGGTTCTCTTTGATGGCCTATGTCCTGTCATTGAAATCCCATGTTAGGCCCTCACTGCGGGATCAGGGAGAGGGGGAGGTAGGGGATTTGAGGAGAGGGACAGGACTGAGAACAATGACTGAGAAACTTGATACAGATATATAAAAGAACTGCATCACAGCCCTTGGGCCCAGCTGAAGCTGCCTGGCCAGGGTTTGTAGCCGCGCCAATTTCATGACCTTCTCCACCAAGAGTTAGCAGCCTGGGAGTGGGGGATGGAGATAATGGATGGTGGGGTTTTCACAGGACTGGGGATTGGCATAGCAGGTGCTACAGCAGCTTACAGTGAGCCCAGGGGTCAGCAGTAGCATGGCTGAAATGGCTGATCATGAGGCCAGCTTGGGAGGAGCAGGGTAAGCCAGCAAGCTACCTCTGGGAAAAGGGAGGGGAGGAAGGACAGGCTGGTGATGGCCATGGGGTTCAGACAGTGTAGAGGGAACCCATTAGGAAACTGAGGTCAGAGGGGCATTTCTGAACGTGAGATGTTCAAGCTGTCCCCTACAGGGCCTTGGGAGAAGTTGAACAGAGCAACACAGAAACCGGGCATGATAAAGGGACATTAAAAGAACTCCTACCTGGTAGAGGGCAATTTGCAATATCTATTAAAATTACAGATGCACATTCCCTTACATCCCACAACTAGACTTTGAGGAATTTCTCGTACAGATACGCATACTTATGTGCAGGAGGAATGGGTAAGGTGTCATTGCGACCACTGTCTGTAATAGCCGCGGATTAGAAACTGCCCACTTGTCTACCAGTGGTGATTTGATGAGTTAAGTAAATGATGGTTTATAGAATGGAATGCTAGGGAGAAGGAAAAAGGAGGACATGCTTTATATGCTGATGTGGAATGAGCTGAGATCTGTATTTATTACATGGAAGAAACAAGGTACAGATCAGTGTGAGTAGTTTGCAACTAATTTGCTAGCATATGTGTAAAACATCTCCAGAAGGATATGTAAAAACCTGCTAATATTGGTTGCCTCTGGGGAGGGAGGGCTGTTGGTTAGGGGACAGGATTTGGAAGGTGATTTTTTAATTGTCCTTTTTTTTAGTACTATCTTATACTCTTTATTGAAGTATAGTTGACAAATAAAAATTATATATTAAATGTATATAATGGGATGTCTCACTTGAATTTAGAGCCATGTGAATATATTACTGAGAAAATGAAGTAATAAACTAAACACATTATATATGTATATATGATTGGAATCACTTTCATAGATATTAAATCACTAAATCAAAAGCAGAGCAAAAACTCCCACCAGATATTTGCTTCAAACTGGTCAGTTTGCCATGATAATAGATGGTGACTTGGATGAAATGAAGTTGACCATGTATCAGTAATTGCTAAAGCTGGGTGTTGAGTATATGGGGGTTCATTTTCATTTGAAACATGAAACTGCCATTTTATAGGTCAAACAGTCATATTTAGGCAATAATTGCATGTGGCTTGTGCTAATGCTCTTCTCACTATTTATGTAAAATTTCTATAATGCAAAAGTTTTCAAAAAAAGAAAAAGCTTCCACCAGACCCTTGTTAGGAACGTGTGTGTACTTTCTCATCTTGATTCTTGTAATTGAGTGGAAATTCCCATTCCCCCCATTGACTTCTGAAACTGCCTTGCTGATTTCCCTTTATTAGGATCCCTGGTATGTTCTCAGGATTTGTCCTGTTCACTACAATCTCTCCCTGTCCTGGTGTGTGTTAATTGGGTATTACCTCATCCTGCTGCTGGTAAAAGCTCATCCTGTTCTCAAAAAAAAAATCACTTCTTTCTTAGGATCACTTGATGTCCCCTTTCTGTTTCGCAGTCTATTATTAGCCATCCTAACTAATTTGGGGTCATGTCTCTATTCAGCTTACCTCTATTTATCAGTCTGGGGGCTGATGTCTCTAGGACATTCAGTATACATGCATCTAGAAGTTCATCCTAAGTCATCAGTAAGCACACTTGTGCTCAGCCTTTTAGCTCAAGTCATTTTGCTTCTGTCTGCCCTTCTTATGTTACCTTACTTAGAGGCTATGGTAACTTTGATCTGGCCCTGGCCCCTGCTTAATCCATGCCTTGTTGTCTGTCTTCAGGAGACAGGTGGCTTCCTCTTGTTGCCTACAGGCCCAGGCATATTCCCCATATCCCACAGTATGTCACCTCTGTTTGCCTATCCTATTGCACCCCAAACTTACTTTGTTCTGCCAACATTACATTTCCCATTTACATCCTGTAAAGAGCCTCCTCTGACCTTCTGGCAAGACTGGTTGAGCGTCCCTCCTATGCTCTCTGGGCACCATCCTCACACTGAATCCGACTGGCTTCTCCTTGTGTCACTGCCCTGGACAGTGAGCTCCTGGGTTAAGAATAAAGACCTAGTCTTGTTCTCCCTGGCAAATCTCATACCTAGCACCATATTGGGCACATAGTTAAATGCTCAGAATACTGTTTTTTTTAAAATTTCAATTTGATACTTTCAACTTACACAAAATTATATGCAAAAATAGAAAAAAACAAACTTTGCCATACTCTTATCAAGATTTATCCGTTGTTAGCATCTTGTTACGTACACTTTTTTCCTGAAACACTTGAAAGTTGCAGACATCATATCCTTTTGCCCCCTAATACTTCAATGTATTTCCTAAGAATAACATTTTGCTATATAAATGCAGTAAAGTTAGCCATTTAAGAAATTTAACATTGATATGGTATACCATTAGCTAATCACAGACCATAAGATCATTTTGTGTTAATTGTCCCAAGAATGTACTTCATGGTTACTTTTTTTTTTCTGGCCCATGACCCAGCCTAGTATATTTTACTGTCATGTTCTTAATTCTCTTAAATCTGGAACATCCATCAACCTTTCGTCTTTCATGACATCAACATTTGGAAGAGTACAGGTCAGTTATTTTGTACAGTGCCCCTCAATTTGGGTTTATGTGATGTGTCTTCACAATGAGAGATTAATCATTTTTGGCAAGAGTAGAATATAAAAGGCACATGATGATTGTTGGTGATTTTCTGCCATGTTTTCCTACTGTAAAGATACCATGTGTATTTTGGTCTTTAATAACTAAGACACAGAGATATTTTGAGACTATATAAATAACATGTTTATCATAAATCTCATTTGATTGTTTGAGGATCATTGATGACTCTTGGTGGTTGGCAAATAGTGATTTTCTTTGCTTTTATATTTTTCATTTAAGTAACATTGGTTTACTACTTTGTGATCACCCCTAAAGTCTAGCTCCCGTCCACCACCATATAATTGATCCCTTTACACATTTCACTAAGCCCTGCCCACCTTCCCTTCTGGTGACTTCCATTCTGTTCTCAAAATGTAGGGGTTTTATGAGTTTGCTTTTGTTTTCTTGGTTTATTTGCTTTGTTTCTTTATCTTCCATATATGAGTGAAATTATACAGTATTTGTCTTTCTCCATCTGACTTATAATACTTAGCATAATACCCTCTAGGTCTATCCATGTTGTCACAAATGGCAAATTTCATCTTTTATTTTTCAAATAGATGAGCAGTATTCCACTGTATACATACAGTGTTGTGTTGCTTAACGATGTTTCAGTCACTGACAGAACACATATACCACAGTGGTCCCGGTTGGATATTCCATATACCCTAGATGTGTAGTAGACTATACCTACCATTTAGGTTTCTATATTATACTTTATGATGTTCACTTAACAAAATTATCTAATGATGCATTTCTTAGAAAGTATCACTGTCATTAAGCAATGCATGACTATAGTACATCTTTATCCATTCATCCATCCATCAGTGGGCAGTTAGATTGTTTCTATATCTTGGCTAGAGTAAATAAGGTTGCAGTGAACATGGAAGTGTACATGTTTTTAAAATAGTGTTTCTGAATTTCTCAGATAGATACCAGGAATGAAATTGCTGCATCGTACGGTAGACCAATTTTCAATTATTTGAGGACTCTTCATACTGTTTTCCATAGCAGTATCTGTACCAGTTTACATTCCCACCAACAGTGCACAAGGGTTTCCTTTTTTTCTACATCCTTGTCAACCTTTGTTATTTCTTGTTTGTTTGATGATAGCCAATTCCAACAAGTATGAGGTGATATCTCATGGTTTTAATTTGCTTTTTTCTAATGCTAAGAGATGAAGCACATCTTTTCATGTGCCTGTTGGCCATCTGTATGTCTTCTTTGGAGAAGTGTCTATTTAGATCATCTGCCCATTTTTAAATCTGGTTGTTTATAGTTTTTTTTGTTGAGTTGCATGCTTTCCAAAAGAATACATATGTGTTGATTAAATGAATTGATCATTTGTCCTGCAGAAGAGATGCCTCCTTGCTGGGACAGCAGCCTGGCTTGCAGCTTGGCTCTAAAGCACAATAATAATTTTCAGTGCTTTGGAAACTTTAGATGAGGTCAGTTCTCCTATAAGCCCTGTTGGCCGTTATCAAGGCCCAAAATGGACTCCATACCTTTCCCAAGATAGTCTCCATACTGAGGGCTAGCAGTAGCAGCTGTTTGAGGCCCCACACCTGTGGGTACCATACCTGCCTTCTCTTGCTATTTTTCATCAAAGTTGAGAACAGAGAAGGCAAGTGGGAGCACTCTTGCCTTCCACTTTGACTCATTTGAAAAACATAAAACAGAATTTAACATTCTACGCAAGCTCTTCTGCCATCCTGAAGATGCCCGTGTTTTGGGCTTGGGATCTGGGTACCCTTTTCATGTGGGATAATATACAGAAAAGGAAAGGACATCATAGCTACATGGTAGGCAGAGGGGAGTACATGGTGGGGCTTTTTCTGTTTGAGGATGGTATTCATTTCCTAGGGCTGCCATAATAAAAAATTATAATAAACTGGGTGTCATACAATAAAGGAAGTTTATTCTCTCACAGTTCTAGAAGCTCAGAGTTTGAAATCAAGCTGTGGAGGGTCCACATGCCCTTTGAAACCTTTAGAGAAATAGCCTCCCTTGCCTTTTCCAGCTTCTGGTAGTTCCAGGAATTCCTTGACTTGTGGCTGCTCTACTTCCATATTCACATGGCCTTGTTCTCTCTGTGTATGTGTCTGTGTTCGCATTTTCCTCTTATAAAGACACCAGTCAGATTAGGGCTCACACTAATGAAGTCATCTTAACTTGATTACATCTGCAAAGACCCTATTTCCAAATAAGGTCATAGTTACAGGTATTGGGAGCTAGAAGCTCAACATATGTTTTGTGGGGACCTAATTCAAGTCATCAGAGGAGCCGTGTCTGAAATCCAGCCCATCTGAGGACGCAGGGTAGACTTCTCTTCCCTTAATGCTTCAGCCCGGTTTAGAGGTCCCTGTTTGCCACCCCCACTGCTTACTCTGGGCTTGGTTGGCTTGCCAGAATGTAAGGAAGTAAAGTGAGAGAGACAGAATATGTTCTGGCTCCTTGAAATAGACTTTGGATACAACATTCAAATGATTACAGGCTATTCATGTAACCATTACATAGAGGACAATGATAGAGAATAATCAGTTTGCAAGGCTCATATCTCTGCATTCCTTTATTACTTTATGATATAAATAGATGTGTTACCATTTGACAGATGAAGAGCATGAGACCCAGAGAGGTGAGGTGACTTCCCTTGAGTCACACAGCTTCCTGCAGAGCAGGATCATATCTGTGGTACATAGAACCCGACTCCATGGTAGGCACTCAGTAAATATTTGTTGACTGAATGAGTAGATGTATTATAACAAAACCTGGAACTACCTTTGGTTCTCATTTCCTGACTGAATACTCTTTGCACTGTATGTCACAAATGACAGAAGATTGAAGTATGCTCCCAAAACAATGACTGGAGTATAGATGTGACTGGGTCAACTTGAAATTCTTTTGCTATATTTGATAACCTTCTGAATTCTGTGGTAATAAGCATGTTAGTCGGTAATTGACGATTTCCACCTCACCTGATATACTGATCAAGAAGCCATTTTGTCAAGATATTCAAGACTTTTAGTTGATCAATATTTGCCTAAAATTATGATTGTAGTAAAAGCAGGTCTTACATGTGGACAGTTTTACAATAATAGTGTATCAAGGAAGCAAAGAATTCAGCATGCTACCTTCCTATCTTTGAAATAGAATGTTGCTATTCTGTTATGCCCATTTCTGGGTCTCAGTCACCATCAGTAAAAGCAGCCAGGAAAGCTTCACTTAGCCCAGCCAACAAGGAGTCATTAACAACCTGTGGTGTGCCCAGCCCTGTGCTGGGTGCTGGGGGAGAAAGAACAGAAAGCAGCTGTCTCAAGGAGCTTCCAGTCTAGTGAGCACATAAGCATCTCCATAGGAAACAATGAGCAAGAACAGAGAGAATGCTAGCGTTTATTAGGTACCAGGTGCTTTCCAAAACCTGTAAGGCAAGTATTGCCCCCATTTAATAGATGAACAAACTGAGACACAGTGAGATTATGACAACTTGTCAGGATCACATAGCTAGTAAGTGGTCAAACTAGGATTTGAACCCGGGCCCCTCTGACTCAAAATAACAGGTGAATATATGACAATATACACAAGCCAGATGGGGATGTCCTGGAGAAGTTTCGGTGAGATACACAGAATCCACAAAGACCCAGATGGGGCCTCTGGGACAGTGTTGTCAACAGGCTGACAGCCTGTGGCAGGTGTTCCTATCCCGAGAACCTTTATAACCTTTTGGTTCCAACCACCTATTCCTCCTAAAGGGCTCAACACTGTCCCTCTTCCCTGTGGGTGGACTTGGGGAGGTCAAGCTGGGAAGCTGGTTCACATTTCTATATTCGAGGCAGGCTTGCTGAGCTATTTTTCTCCCAAGAGCTTGACCTTCTGGGGCAATTTCTCCGTGAGTCTCAACCCCAGAAGCACGGCTCCCTCTGAGCTGAGAGGAGCTTTGTGAGATGGCTGGGCCCTCTTAATTCCCGAATCACAAGACCCCATACCCTCCTGACCTGCTCTCTCCCTCCTTCCTATCCTGAGGTTTCTATTCCCATTCAGGTGTGACAGGAACTATGAGAGTAAAGAAGGAAGAACTATTTTAAGAAAGGAAGTGGAGGAAGAAACACTTTTATTGGTTTATTTTGGTTATTCCCCCTGGTCCAAGCCACGTCTTGAACTCAGGTCCTTGGATTTCACACGGTTCACACACACACCAGCTTCTGGCTCAGTGCCAGAGCCACCAGGGCATACCGTTTGAAAGGAATTTAATATGTCTCTGCTATTTTTCCACGGCAGGGAGAAGATGTAAATTCTCCCCAGTCTGCTCAAGTGATCAACTGACTCCACCTGAAGCATCAGATCCGTAGAGTAAAATAAAAGAAGGGCACTATATTCTCTGCCTTTTTTTTTCTTCG
The DNA here is from genome assembly GCA_004363575.1 of Solenodon paradoxus. Taxonomy (NCBI): domain Eukaryota; kingdom Metazoa; phylum Chordata; class Mammalia; order Eulipotyphla; family Solenodontidae; genus Solenodon; species Solenodon paradoxus. Next base: position 73,147 of record RJWH01003826.1, on the reverse strand, counting down.
GTGAAGCAATTAAGATGGAAAGGGATAAATTCTAACTCTCAAGAGTCAAGGAGTTATGGGAGGTGGGGTGGTAGATGTGGGATTGTCTCAAAATAAAAATTGGATAAATGAAGGGTTTTAGAAAGGACTTACAAGAAATGCAGGGTTGTGTTTAAATTTTTCTTTTAAATTTTTTCTTCTGGAAATAAAGATTCACAGGAAGTTGCCTTTCACCCAGCCTCCCCAAGTGATTACATTGCAGATAACTATAGTATCATGGAAAGGCCAGAAAATTGGCATCGGTACAATGTGTGTATATAGTTCTATGCCATTTTATTACATATATAGATTCTTGGGTCCACCACCTCAATCAAGATACAAAACGATTTCATGAACACAGAGATCTCCCTGGTGGACCCCTTTACAGTCAGACCCACCCTGCACCCCTCCACCAACCCTAGCCTCTGGTAGCCATTAATTTGTTCTCCATCTCTGTAATTTCATACATTAAAAAGTACAGTTGCCTTAAGAAAACAGACTGGTACATCTAGTTTTCTCAGAATATCAGGCTCAAAGGAGCAACTTCCTCAGCTCGGTCCCCCATCCCAGGCCCTACTTCCCTCTACAACATCTCTTCCAAGTGTCCATTCAGTGCCTACCACATATCAGACAGAACCTTCTCCAGGATTTTAGTATTGAGGTATTCGGTTTAAATGTTTAGAGCAGGGACATTATTTCCATCCACAAACCTATTCAGTGATTAGCAAAACACCTACCCTTATATTAAATATTACAAAATGGGCGGTCACATGCTGACCTTCCCATCTCACACTGTTTTGTCCCAAACAAGCATCTCTTTTTTCCATTCCTTGTACCTCATGAGAAGGATGAAATGCAGGCAAACTGGAAGGCTCACAGAAAATTCCATCGATCCCTTCCTTAACTATAGATTAAATCATCTGTCTCCAGCAAATGGCAACTTTCAAATTAAGTGTTTCATGTGTTGAATTCATTTTCTGGGCTGATCATCTACATGATATCTACAGGGGTTATTTTGTGAGTTAATCTGAACTGGAGTCTAATTCCCCAGAACTCCCTTGTGTGTAAGAGACATTTATCGGGCCCATAACACCAGAAAATAATGACTCAAACACGTGCTAAGACCAGAAAAAAACGTAGCAGAAGGGAAGCCAAGGGGGTTCCACAGCCAGGATTAATTTAGATCCTCATCTCCAAACTGTTTTAAAATCAAACGAGCTGTGCTCCACTTCACAAATTGCACTGGGGTCCCTTTGTACAGTGTATGGTGTTACACTTCGCTGGACAGCAGCACACACACAAATCCAGACTCACCCATAGTATGAGCTCTTTAGAAGAAATGACTTCAAACCAATGGTTCCCTCCACCACCAGCCCCAGGAGTAGAGGTGGATTGGTCATCTCCAACTTTGGATCAGAGGTGTGGTTCACATCTCACTTTGGGCCAGGAGATACTATAGACCAGAAGTCGTCTTCCTTCTTGAAGTGGGGCAACAGTGCTTTACTTTCTAAGTAGGGGCACCGGCCTTCCAGAAACACGCCTCACTTGCCCACAGGTGAGGGGACTCTGAGCAGGGATGGAGGGAAGGAAAGAATGCAGCTAGTTATGTGCCCCACCCCCAGAACCATGCTCCAGGTTCACAGCACAGCCTACAACCCTAAGGCCTTCAATCTGCATTGTATAAGTTTCAGATGTACAGTGTTGCTTCATCTGTAAACACTACATCATGATCACAAGCAAAAGTCTAGAGTCCATCCACCACCATCCAATCGACCACCGCCCCCCTGCCCCATAACCATTCCTCCTACCCTCCACTCCCTTCCCCTCTGGTAACCGCAGTTCTGTTGCCAGAATCTAAGGGTTGGTTTTTGTTTTCTCTGTTCTTTTGCTTTGTTTCTCTATATTCCACATATGAGTGACATCATCCAGTATTTGTCTTTCTCCTTCTGACTTATTTCACTTACCATAATCCCCTCTAGTTCCATCCATGTTGTCACGAATGTCAGGGTTTCACCTTTTTATAGCTAAGTAGTATTCCACTGTGTATATATATCACATTTTCTTTATCTGCTAATCTGCTTATGGGCACTTAAGTTGTGCTATCTCTTTAACATGTGGTAAGTGGAAAGAACACAGGGCTAGGTCACGGTCAAGATGCTAACCTTGATCCTGCTCCTTCGCTAGGAGGCCTTCTTGAGGAGGGCAGGCAACTTCAACACTCAGAGCCTCAGTTTCCTCAGTTGCAAACGAATAAATAATAACTGCCCTCCTAACTTTACAGAGGTGGGCATTTAGATAAACAGATTGCCTAGAAAAGTCTTCGTGAAAGTTTCGGAGGTAAAACAGTGATTAAAACAAATAGAGTGTTAAAAGTACTTCTTTTAAAATGGTTCTTAATGCTTAGAAAAACAGTCTTAACGCTTAAAGTCTATTTTACCTTAGGCCTAGTTGGACTCACTTCTTAGTATTGTTCATTTTATATATATATATATATATATATATATATATATGTTAGCATGATGATGAGATTGACCATAAAATATTACAAAATATGTCAGAGTAATGTACAAGGCAGAGAAGATACACTAAGAATTCAATTTCCTCCATAAAGACAGGTAGCCTTGTTGAGCTTTACTACTTTTCAGTAGGATTTCTGTTTCACAACAGTGAATTGTATCCAGAACATGTGGTTGTAAAGTAGAAAGTGAGTCAAAACCCTCTTGGCTGCACCAGCCTGCTGTGCCTGCCTTTTCACCTGATCTTTGGTGCATGTGAGGGCAGACTGCCCTGTACTGGGTCCCTGGGGCTTGGAGCTGATAGTTTCATCAGGTTCCTGCTAGAGGCTAATTAATCAGCTCATTGCAAAACCAAGTAGCCATGCTTATCCATTAATGCGGGTCCCCAGAGTCATTAGGGCAGGGGAGAGAGAAGGAAATGGCCTAATCTCCTAGGATTCAAGGGGGAGATGTTCCTGTGATCTAATGAGTTCCTGCTAAACTGGAGGTGTGCTCCAGGATTTAAATGCCTTCTCTACCTTTTCCTGTAATATTCCTTTCAAAACACCACCCAGAACATAAAAGGGCACATTACATTGCCCAACAGTGCCCATCTATTTAAGGCTCCCTTCTCAGTGTAAGCAATTCACACTTGCTCAGAGCTACAGGGTAAGACTGCCCAGCTAGTTGGAAAGTGAAATCTTGGTCATCTACCTGTCCTTCCTGTCTGTATGATGTCAAATGCGTCTGATTGTTTAAAATGCATTTGTCAGTTATTCGGGTCTACAGCAAATCTCTTTGTTCTGCGAGAGCTTGTGGTTTGCAGTTTGGTTCACACTTAGGTCAACCATCACTGCCAAGATGGAGTAACTTTGGTCATTGCTCCAGGTTTGGGGTTGGTTTGGTTTTTTGGTTTTTTGACTACTCAGAAATATTGAGCTGTCTACATGATATCATAACAACTGGTTGAAAAGTGAGAAAGTCTTTCAGTAGAGCAAGTAATTTCTCACCTGATAGCAAAGCGTTTGGTTTTCTGTTGTTGTCAAGATGAATGGTTGTTTTGTCATCTAAACACATGCTATCTCCATTTCTTTTTTACGGAGTTGCCCACAAAGTGAACTCCCTAGCTGGGAAGCAGTATGTGCTAAGTGGGAAAGTCACAGACCCTGAAGCCGGACAGATCTGTTTATTGGCTGTGAGACTGTGGAAAGGCCAAATAACATCTCTGAGCTTCTATTTTCTCATCTGTAAATCGGGCATGATATCTGCCTGGGGGTGTGTTGCAGGAGTGTTAGGAGGCTATTTTCAGTGTCTACCTTGGGTCTGGCAGTCAGTGCTTCTTAATTTTGAATACATGAAGATTATCTGGGAGTCTTGTTAAACCGCCAACCCTGCTTCAGTGGGTCTGGGGTGGGGTCAATACTGTCAGTAAGCTCCCAGGTGATGCTCATGCTGCTGGGCCCCAGACCACACTTGGATCAACAAGGGTCTAGGCATCTTTTGCATAGTAAGTACTTTATACATGGTCACCTCCCCCAAAATTCAATTACTCCTTTTAAAATTCCTGAGAAGGGACCCTTTTCTCACAACACTAATACCACCCGCCAATAGCTATGTTCCCATACCCTTTATAGAATGTATCTCCTTGAGATTAGCCATATTTGGTCATTTTTGAAAGCAGGTTATGGGTACATGGAATGGGCTCATTGAACTCTTCTCTTCGTGTACATGTTTAACATGTTCCATAATACATTTTTCAAGTTTAAAAAACCCAACAAGATTCTTGGAGCAGTAAAACTATTGTGTAGAATTCTAGAAATGAGAGATTTGTGTCATTATACATTTCTTATCCAAATCCATCCAATATACAACATCAAAAGTGAATCCGAATGTAACTGGTGGCTTTGGATGATAATGATATAATCGATTGTAACAAATGTCCAGCGTGGGATGTGGATAGTGGGAGAGGTTATAGGTGTGGGAGGTTATAATATGAGAACTCTGTACTTTCTGCTCAATTTTGTGGTGACCCCCCCAAACTTCTCTAAATTAAAAAGTATAATTTAAAAAACCCCACAAACAGAAAGCGCCTGCTTCCTAACAGCCTGAGAACAGCCAAAGATACATGTTACCTAGTACAGCTCTAAAAACATGCTCATTAGGAGAGAGTTGTGCTTCAATTTTCCAAATAAACCCGTTCCTAACTAATAGTCCATTCCTTGCTCCCCCGTCCCGTGACTTCCAATTGTACAAAAGTAATTTATTGGGGGAACTTCATCTGTGCTGGTTTTTCTGGAGCAGACTTGTGTAGCTAGGTTTCTGCCATCCCAGAGTGTAGCACGTTTCCCCCTTAACATGAGCACGGTTCACACTTTACTTTGTCAAGACAAATTTTGCTTTGTTTTTCTCTACCTTGATGGACTAAAATCTACATCCTCATGAAATTATCTCACGTAGTCTTGAAATGTTTCTAAATTAGAGTTAGCTTATCACAGGTCTATAGCATTGTAAGTCAACATCTGTCTATACTACATTGTATTTGCCACTGACAGTCTAGTTTTCACCATAATTTGACCCCCTTTGCTTGATTTACCTACCGCCTTCCCCTCTGATAACCACTCTTGTTCTTACAGTCTAAGAATTTGTTTTGTCTTTTTGTATTTGTTCTTTTGTTTTGTCTCTTTCATCTTGACATGTGAATGAAATCAGTGTGTGTCTCTTCACTTTTGAATCTAGCCTCCCCCACCTATCTGGTCACATCCTGAACTACCCGTTGGGTGTTCATTAAGTCTATGATCCACAAAGAAACCGACCAGCAAAGTGGAAAATGCTTTTACTGAGCTGGAATTCCCTAGCATCATCGTCCTCAGTGAGCCCCGTTTTTATTAGGTACTGACCAGACACAGCCCAGGGTAGGTGTCATTTTAATCTTTTGGCCTTTTTGATTAACCAAGTGACAGGGGCAAGTCAGACAGAAACTAAATGAGCAAAATAAAAGAAACATCGAGCGTGAGTTTAGTTTATGGGCATTCGTTGTTTTCTGGGTCATATAAAGCCTCTCCAAACCAATGTCCTAGATTCCTGTCTTTTTTGCCTATGGATTACTTAGAGTCTTTGACGTGGTAACTGGACAAGTTACTTAAAAGAGTCTTCGACGTGGTAACTGGACAAGGCCTTATGCCGGTAGCCTGTAGCTGGGTCAGCTCTTTGTTATTTTGTTTGGTATTTAATCCTAAGAATAATGTTCTGCTCTGGTATGTTGTTTCTCACTTCCAGATTATAGGTGTAGTAAATATTTTCCTAATGAAATAATCACTGACTTGGCATTCGGCCGCTGAGATCATACAGCCAGGTCCTTTGGGGCCCTCCATTAGAATAGTGCAGCCACAGGGTCCCAGCCCCCAACCTATTGCTTTAAATCCCTTTAAATTGTTCCTTTAGGCCAAGTGTCTCAAAATAGCAGGTCTTTAGGTGCTATTTGACATCTTCAGTCTCAGAATAACAGTTTTGGAACCTCAGCATTCACTTTCCATGTTCGTGTTGAAATCACGTAGGTGTCTCAGCAGCTACTATATAGTCTTTTCACTGAATTGTTTGTTGAACGAAAATATCTAGGAGACACTTGTTTCCAGAACCCCTTTCCAGAAACCAGAGACTTCACATGCTGACTTTGTACAACTCCTTTTGAAGTGAACTCAGGTGGCAGAATCGTGCAGGCCTAACCATTTCGAGGTGGCAGAAACACCTGCAGTGACAGATAATTGCCACTATCACTGTGCATTTCCTGTTTGCTGGCTGCTTTCAGGATGATTCAGACTTGTGTGCACGATGACAACTGCTTCTCTACCTCGTCCCCGATTAAACTTTGTGATACCTGTGGCTCCTTCGGAAGCTTGGTTCTTTGTTCACTCGCCTCTGCTCAGCCCTATTACCCATGACAGGGAGACATTTTCTTCACGGCCCACAAGAAAGAGTGGCATGTACGTTGCAATCTCGACTATCTCCAAGGAAATTGTTTCAAAACAACTCTCCTCGTGCCCTGGCACACTCATTGTTGCCTTTTCTTGGGAACCCAACTCCTCTCTTTGTGAAGCAAGCCCACCCTTCAAGAACCAGTCCAGATCTCTTGATTACTCACAAAGCTCTCGCTGTCCCTCTGACTCCCATGGCATGCGTGAGGTGTGCCACACACTTCAGCACGGAACTGGGTCCAAGGCTGCTTTGCAGGCATTTTCTTTCCTGCCCTTTCCCCTCATCAGCAGACACCCAGTTCTCGTTGATTACAGCCTGTCAAAATGCGGCAGGTTCGGAATTGAAGGGGAGAACTTGAGTTGAAGTATATAATCTCTGATCGTTTTATGATTCTGGGAATCGACTTTGAAAATTCATTGGGGTGGATTGGGAGGGGCGTTCATTTTACAAAACTGGGAAATTACACACTGAGAAGGGGAGGAAGACAACCAATGGCCAAAGGGAGACTTTGGTGACAAATTCTGCCTTTGATAGGAAATGCTGCCACTGAGCCATCAAAAATGAACCCTTGTCCAGGTGAAAAAGGAATGAATTCTCACACCTTGTTGTCTGGCACTTTTATGGTGTCATTTTTCTAGCATTGAAATTGATCTGTTTGGAGTTTATCCCATTTGGATGCATCAGTCCAACTTTATTTTTGCCTAGATGGTTGTCCAGTTGTTTTCATGCCATTTATTGGCCAGTACATTTTTTCTCCTCGGTTTTGAGATACCTTTAGTATCCTAAATGCCTGGACATATTTGGGTCTATTTCTATACTCCCAATTTTCCCCCATTGTTCTATCCAGGTGCCAATGCCACACTGTTGATATTATCTGGCTTATGTAAATGTTTTAATTTCTGGAAAAATTCTTTCTACTCTTCTAAGAGTTTTCCTGGTTATGCCTGTTTCTCCATAGGAACTCTAGAATCAACTTGTCTAACCTAACACCAAAATCTTTTGGTAGTTTTATTGAAATCATGTTAAATTTATGTAATTTAAGAAGTGAAATCAAGACTACATATCCAAGAACATCCCAATGTCTCTCCACTTGTTCTAGTCTACTTTTGCGTTTACTAGGATTGTTATATCATTTCCCACATAGATTTTGGACTAGGGTTTAAAAATATTTTTGCTACTGTACATGGATTATTCTCTTCATTATATCTTCTAACTGATATTAGCTCAAGTATGATTTGTACCTTTGGAGTAAAGTACAGTTTTCTCTGATTCAAAATCCAGAAGCCATAGAAGATGCAGATAAATTCAAATACCCCAGAATAAATTTTGCATGGTAAAGCATGCCGAAAGAAAAATGACGAACTAGAGGGAAATATCTGCAACTCATATCACAAAATGCTACTACAAGCCAATAAGGGAAAAAACATCTACCCACCAGGAAGCTGGGGGTGGGGGACAAGGGATATCAACAAACAGCTCTATGGAAAGAAAGATGATCAGCTTCACTTATAATAATTAAAACTATTTTTCATATCACATTAGCAAAACCCATTGCTGATGAGACTGGAAGAGCAGGTACTCCTATGCACTGTGGATAGAATTGGTCAGGAGGAACTGGTAAAATGAAGTTTGTTATAAGTCATACCTCAAAGTACTACGCAACTATAATAAAAATGAGGATACTCTGATTATCGATGTAGGAACTTCTCCTGCATACAGTGTTAAGTGGGATGGGGGAAATGTGGTACAATATAGTATATATAACATGACCATTAAATACAAAAATTATTTAGAAAATATAATTTGGATGAAGAAACAAAAGTATTACTTTTTAAAGGAAAGGCGCAGGCAGGAATGAAGGCGAGTAAAACATTTATTTAGTTGTCCATCTTGGCTGTCCATCCTTCCCACCACCCTCAAACCTGTGATATATGTGGATTATACCGGCCAGAGGCTGCAGACTTAACCATTAAACCACCAGGGCGTGCCGAGAAGCATATGTTAACTAATAAAAGTGATCACTTATAAGGGGCTTAGTGAACAGGGACTGGGAAGGACAGGGATGGTGAAGAGTGATTTTTCACTGGATACCTTCTTATAGTTTTTGGATTGTAAAGTATGTGACTATTCAAACATTTGAAAAATGAAGAAACTCCCTTGGTAAATTAAGAAATTCAAAACATTTTAGCTCACTTATTTTTCCTAAGAACTCACATGAGACAAGAATAAAAGTTTGAGTTCCTCAGAGGTAACCCAAACAAAATATGTTAAACAATATGAAACTCAGGTCTTCGTTTCCTTTTATTTTTTAAAGTTATTTCTGTTCTTTATAATGTGGTATCACACACATATACACGTGTATGCACTTGCACACACACATAAGACTGGAGATGGATAGAGAGACAAGGATAACCTCCAAACATAAGGATGTTTTTTACAAAGTTCAAAATAGTTTCCATGTATGTGCTTTTCAGTCAATACATAATGTACAGACATGATCCTTTTAATGATTTATGCCCCCCAAATGGTTAAACAATGAGGATTTTCTATGAAAGAATACATGTGAAAGCTTTTAGTTTAGAAGTAAAGTACTGTTTCCTGCTAAAACCAACCTCAGATAGATATATATATATATATATATATATACACACACACACACATACATATATACATATATATATTTGTGTTTATGTATATTCCTTGAGAATATTACAGTAGCAGTGCATAAGTTTTTCCTGTAAAAAGAACTGATTTTCAAGAGACTCAATGCATTGTGCTCTCAGATAAAAATCCTAAATCAAAAGATCAATTTCTAGGACAATACCAATTAAAGCTTCATATATGGTAGACATCAGAAGAAGTTATAAAGAAATGTAAATAGTTGTGCTTCGGGGACTTTTTTGGTAAAGTTGTTTTTTAATAAATACAAACTTAAAAAGTGTCTCAGTGACTGATATAAAATAGACACAGCTATTAAGGATTTTTTAGACTTGGCTTAGAGTTTAAAGGTGGACAACTACCTACCCAGCTGCTGGTAATTTCAATCTGGTCTAGTTGTTTACCATCAGGCAAGGGGCTGCAGGCAAAAGATAAAGTGATTTTTCCCTCCTATTAATGTAAAATGTTATCCAGAGGGAAAGCCAGGGTGAACAGCTAACTAAACAAATACCCACTTTCCTTTTATAATTCTTAGACCAAATAGAGAAGTCACCCTATTTCTATCAGATTTTAGACAAAAACCTCACATGCTTGGTGTTCAGACCACAACCTGTTTTGTAGTTCACCATATGAGTGAAATATGTCCTATTTTCTGTGCAATCTCAGGATAAATATGATCCCTCAGTACTTTATTATTTTTATAACCCCCACACATTAACTATAAAACTCTTAGAAACACCATGGCAACTGTTTATAATGACAGAGGACAAGGTATAATTTACATAGTAACATCGATGTTCCTAGCTAGGAAACAAATCGAAATTTTGAGGCTGATCACTTTGCTCATTTAGGCCTTGAACTCTGAAGGAAACATGATCTTAACCATCAAGGTGAATTAGAAAAAGGAGAAAATAACAAGTGTTTTAATTACAGTCTTCAGCGCAATAGATTTTGATATAAAAAATGCTTCAAATCATTCCCTAAGTGTCATTCAGAAGTAGCCTTGCATTTGCAGCATAATGTGCCGGAGTCCTTTGAATAAAATTATAGAGTAATTTAAAATATATATTATGCATTTGCAGTTATTGTAAATCATTCGATAGTTTGTAGCATGTTAATGGAGTGAAATAGAGATAAAAGGCAGTCCACATTCATATTTTGAAGATAAATTTACTTCAGAGAACAATTTAATTCCTTGTTCATGTTCTAAGTATAGCCATTGTGATAAGACCTGAAAGAAAAACATCGGGAAATAGTTAAAAAAAAATTTTTTTCCCAAATCTTCCATTCTATAAGCAATTGTTTAGCTCTCAATGAGCAAATAAAATACAGCACATAAGCAAGCACTCTACCAAGAATTCGAAATCAATCTGAGTTTAGTATTGTAAAAAGAAATCCAATTTATAGCAATGGGAAGTTACTGGAGATTTAATTAAATCACTAATGTTTGGCCACAGCTTAATTTTTAACCATCAAATATACCTCCCACCTTACCCAGTAATCAGCAATAATAGCCAACATGCTATTTTAAAGTGTCAGTAAAACCAGCCAACTTTGTCAACAAAAACATTGGAAACACATTTGTCAGCCATGGCCTTAGAGCCACAAAGAGACAGGAGCATAGTATTCCTGCTTGGCTTGTCTGTTTTGAAGAGACTCCATGCATAAAACCATAAAAGTGTAATAATTTTAAAATATGAGCAGTCCCAAAAGAACAGTTAAGAAAAAATTGAATGGTCAAGTACAGAAGAGAAAACTCATATAGGACTGGAGCAACTGGAAGAGATGCTGTGAAATAAACATGAGATAAGCCTAGAAGATAGACAGGAAAGATGTAGAACAATGAGATGGGCAGGCATTTCAGGGGACAGAATGGCAAGAGCATGAATATGGAGGTAGGACTGTGATTCTACATGAGTTTCTTGGGGCTCTACAAATAATCTCATGGGCTCTAGTCATGGATTTATGTAGGAAGCAGTTAGACAAGATTAGCTCCTAGAGGTCCCCAACAGTGTGCAAGAGTCATAAATGTCAAACTATGGAGTTATACTTCATTCACTGAACTATGGGGAACCATCAAAGGTTTTTAATTAGTGAGTGATGGTGGTAAAATCAAAACAATGGGGATCGGACAGCAATGTGATGCATGGTTTTGAGGGGGAAAAGCATGGGGAGAAGGAAGTGAAGAGACACAGACAGAAGATAGAACATTTAGAAGACAATTTTGAAATTAAAAAGAGTAACAAAAAGGAATACTGAGAGAGAATACTGGAAAGAGTTAGCATCTCAGAGGAGGTGAAAGGAGACTATGAGAAAAGTCATTCATTGCCAGAACCCTAATCCTGAAATGTGGTAGGTGCTGAATAAAAGTTTATTCAATTGGACTAATTAACTATAAGATTTCAAGCCAGGAAGACTGAAAGAATGATTTAACAGGAAACAAGGGAACTGATTTAAAGAGACAGGTTCACAATATTAAACAAGGCTGCATTGTTCATCTGTATTGATGCATGAACTTTGTCCACGTGTTTCCCTTGGAGTAATGCCTGCAAGTCAAATGCTGTAGCAGGGAATACATGCATTCTGCATTTTATATATGTTTTTATCCCACTGCAAGTCAGCAAAAGGAAAATAATTGAATGGATGCAGATTTAGATACTAAATAAACAAGCTGGAAAGGAACTAAAAGTGAGCCAAACAGGAAAACTTTAAAATATACTTTACGCCTCAACGTGATTTGGAAGCAACATTTTTCTAACAACAGTGGAAAAACCCCAAACCACCACCATTCCCCATACATGCAGAAGACCACCATTACCACCTCTAAGCCATAAAAACTGTGTATGCATATGCCGCAAAGGCATCTTGGGAACACTTACCTAGGATATAAGCAGCTACTAGTTTCTGATTCACACTTAAGTGGAGGTAGAGAGGCACCAGCGATTCCACATCCCCCAGCGTAGGAAGCATTAGAGCTGCAATGCACACCACTCCCAGGAAGACAGTCAGTAAACTAGGTCCTGAGGAGACAGTTCTATTTTCTGTAAGGAGACAAAGATTCCTGAGCTTGCTTCAAAAATTAATTTCAGACAAAAGTTCATTCACATTTACTGTCACCAGTAGTCATGATTCTACATCTGTCTCACTTCTCTGACTCTTTGCCCATCATTCCCATCCCCGGGGAACTTATCTGCTGGACTTATCTGGAAGCCCATTAGCAACTTCACTGTTCAGATTCATAACAGGATGGAATATTGAAACAGCATTGTGAGGTGGTGAGTTCCTACTGGAAAGAACAGGGGGTCACCAACCGTTTCCCCTCATCCCACCCAAATGTGTAGAAAGTGTTTAAGCACATTATCGTGTACATATGTGTTTATAAATTGTATGCATGAGTACTGCACTATTATATGTAATAATATAAAACATACAAGTAGAGATTTAAGTTAATGGGTTAAAGAGTTAAATAAAAATATAAAGATAGAAATTTTCTTCCAGGGCCCGGTTTTGGAACCCACTGCACTAGAGGATCACTGCCTTCTAGGAGTGTCTTAGGTTGATATCCAGACAGGTTTGGTCCTAATAACTACGCCATCCTGCTACATTTTTTAAAATGTTAAGGCACCAAAAAGGTACTACTTGAGTATTATAAAGCCGTCTATGAAAATTCTTGCCCTCTGCAATAGCCACATTTAGAGTGAAAAAAGTAAGAAAGCAACAGAAATAATAACTAGCAAGTATCATGCTAAATGAAATAAACCAGTCACAGGACAAATAATGCATGGTTTGACACCTATGAAATATCTAAAATAGTAAAACTCACAGAATTAAGAGGGGAAAATGGTGGATAGCAAGGAGGGGGAAATAGCATAAATTAATATAATCAATAGGCATAAATTCTCAATTATGCAAGAATAAGTTCTAGAGATCTGCTATCCAACATTGATCTATAGTTAACAATAATGTTTTGTACACTTGAAATTTTGTGAAAGGGGTAGATCTCATGTTAAGTATCCTTACCACAATAAATTAACATTTAAAAAACATTTGTTATCAGGCCTGCTATTCTATAGTTCTGGATATATGTGTACATTATTTATACCCATATTTTTAAGAAACCCAATAGCAGCATCTTCTGTCATATGGTTTTTCCCATTACTCTTCCTTTCATTAAAAGGAATAGCCAGCAGCAACACAATCTTTGTGTTTTATTAATGAAAAAACACTGTTTATTTTATTATTAAATGCAGCTTTTCTAAATTATTAATACCTTAGCTATTGTGTGCAGTTTAACTGAGCCTAGCCAAAGCCAAATAGGTGAAAATAAATTCAAATTTTATTATTGCTTGAGATGAAACAATAGCATAAATACCTAAAAACAAGTGTTATTCTAACAAGTGAAAAACCTTTATATTTATATTCACTGCAAAAAGTAAGTTTTCAAGTTAAAATGTATTTACATCCATACTGCAAATTTATAGTAAAGATAATTTCAAGTGACTTTTAGTATTTGGAGAAATTCCAGAAATATTTACATAGAGACTTGATATTTTTCAAAATGGAAATAATATTTTTGTTTCCACATGATTATTTTACACATTTTAGAGATATAAAAAACAAATATTCCTATACGATCCCATTGTCGAGATAACACTCTTCAACAACTTGGTATAGAGCCTTTCAGTTTCTATAAATGCACATGTAAACAGGTAAACTTGATTTTGTATATACACAAGGCCATTATACATTTTTGTTCTATAAGTTTTCCCTCTCATTTAGAAATATATTTGAACCTATTTTTATGTCAATCTATAACCATCCATCATTCTATCAGATCCTCATAAATGCCAGCCTGGCATTCCATCTTATGAATATGTATAATTTATTCAATCCCCAATCGATGGATTTGTAGGTCATTTTCAATTTTTTGTTATTATAAACAATAATAAAGAACATAATTTTCTTAAGCTAGAGGGCACTGACTCAAACAGTGCATTGAAGAGATGGACTTCCAGATGGTGACTCGATAGGACACATTTTTGGGTCATTCCCCACAGAAACTGAAAAAAAAAACAAAAACAAAATTGCCTATTTTCCTGAGACAAACACCAAGAAACAACCAGCACTTCAGCTGGAGACAGATCGGCTTACGACTAAGGTGGGCGAGGGCACCCGGCATGGTTCTCAGCTAAGCTGCAGACGTGGATTTGGGATGGAGCTCAGGGGTCTCCAGTCTTGCAGCGGGGCAGAAGCTAGGGATTTCGGGATCAGCTGTGGAGGCAGCGAGACGGGCCCATTGGGGCTGAGACATGGAGCCATGGAGGGCCGACTTGGGAGGGGGTGAAAGGAGAGCCAGCATATCCTTAGCTGAACTGGAGCCAGTGCGGTAAATTGCACTGGACACAGCCATGAGCAGAAATCAGCCAAAGAGCTCAAACCCCTCCCACAACGTTTCAGTGCAGAGGCTGGGGTCCACCAAGCAGAAACCCCACCCACTGCATATCCGCCCACCAGAAATCCCACCCATCAGATGCCCCACCACCTGGATTACAGTGAGAATGCACCCTCAAGCCTCAGCGCTACCCGCTAGTGCCACCTTGTGGGCAGAGGCAAAACTGCAGCTTGATTGCCAATCCTGGGCAAGTGAAACCTATGCAATACCAGGGAAACAGAACCCTCAGAAATAAACAGAATGCTGAATAGAGCAAAGGCACAGAGAAATATATGTTAAATGATGGCTCCAATCAAAAACCTAGGGGAAAATCTGAATACAGGAGACGTATGTAAATTACTTGAAGAGGAATTCAGGGTAACAGTGATTAACATACTCGTGGGAATCCAGAAATCAGTAGAAGCAATGAACGAGAGTCAGGAAGCAAAGAGAAGAATTAAAACAAGACATCAAACAGGTAAGAGACACGATGGCTGAATCAAACAGTGCATTGACTTAGCAGTTCATTAGTAATGTAATTAAGACAAACCCACTAAGTCAGCTACACCTTTTTAAAACATCATTTTTCATAAACCAGACTTTGGTGCTTTGTGAAAGTATGCTTTGTTGGTTTCTTTTAAATTCTGTTAAATGAAAAATTTACATATACAATTGTATTTATACATACAAAGAAAGAATGGAAAGTAACATGGAGTATGGAGCATATAAGCAGATTTGTTAAGTATGTGGAATTATAGGTGCTGTTTCTTTTAAAATTTGTAATTACTATATGTCTTTTATACATTATACCTGATAATAAATCTTATTTTTACTGCTTTTCCATACATTTTAAAATCCAAAATTTTCATGATATTGTCTCCAACCATTTTCCAACTATCTAACACTGCCTCACAACACTGTTGCTATAAATGTTTTCTGAGCTAAAGACATGCAAAGAATGATGCATATCTTCAACCTATATGTTATGCAGTGTTCTTCAATACACTTTTAATGACATTTTGAAACCTCCAGAAAACAACCTCAATTTGTTTCAACATTTTAAGAGAAACTTAACAAAAAATCTTAGAATTCTACATGGTAGAAACCATATATAGTTTACTATTAATATAATAAACAGGAGAAGTTAAAAATATCACTGTCAGCATGGACTAAATCAACCATCGTTATACTCTTAACTGAAAAATTTACTATTTCTTGTCATATTATTAAAAATATTAGCCTTGCTAGTGGCAGCCAACCTGACCCAGGAGTGTCCCCTTGAGTTCCAGTGAGTTCCAAGGGAAAGTGCCATGAGAGGAGTGACCAGCATCCCCCTTAACCCAGGAGCATCCCTGGATCCAAGTGAGTTCCTGGGGGACGCACAAGAGGTGTGAGTAGCTCTGCCCCCACCAGCCCACCTGACCAAGGAGCAGCCCCTTGGGTCCTGTGAGTTCTTGGTGGAGGCACTGCAGAGGAATGAGCAGCCCCCTGCCAGCCTAGTCTGCCAGCCAGAAGTCCGTGAGTACGGGTGGAAGCTTTCCAGAGAGGAGTTAGGATACCCACCATCCATCTAGCATAGAAGTGCCTAGGATCCCTATCATGGTTGACCTGAGTGATCCAGAGGCCTCTGAGCTGAGCAACCATATCTAACTCTGCCTGCTGCCAAGATAAGCAACACAACTAACCAGTATGGGGTCAATAGGAATAGGAATACCATACAGCTCACAACTGCCTTAACAGCCACAAAATCCCAAAGCCACCATCAACTGAGAAGTAAACAAAAGAAAGAGAAAAATATAACTTCAGCATCAAATATAGAACAGAGAAGGGAAAACAAGCCAAAATCCAAAAATCGCCCCAAAATCAAAAATGGTTCAAAGAGAAGAAAAGTCCAGGAGCTCCCAAGAGAAGAAACTGAATGACACAATGTGACAACCTAACTGATAAAGAATTCAAAGTCTTTGTTATAAGAAAGCTGAGTGATCTACAGAATGCACATGTAACCACTCAAAGGAAAATCCAAGACCTCAGAAAAGAAATGACAGATTATAAGGACTACTTCACCAAAGAGACTGATACTATAAAGAAAGTCTAAACAGAGCTTCTAGACGTGAAAAATACAGTCAACAAACTGAAGACAATCATGGAAAGTTCCACAAACAGGCTCAATTCTAAAGAGAAATGAATCTCAGAAATTGAAGACAAAAACATAGAGAAGACCCTTATGGAAGATAAGAGAGAAACAAGACTGAGGAAAAATGAAGAAACTACATGAGAATTATCAGATACCATGAAAAGAACAAACATAAGAATAATTGGCATCCTAAAGGTTAGGAGAGCGGTGAAAGGAGCAGAAAACTTGTTTAAAGAAGTAACTACAGAAAACTTCCCACACCTGACACAAAAGCTAACCAGGGAAGTCTGCAAAAAGACCTACATCAACACATATCATAGCCAACAATAAAGAAAATCTAAGTGCTGCAAGAGAAAAGAGAAACAATCTACAAAGGTACACTCATCAGGCTATCATTAGACTTCTCAGCAAAAACACTACAGGCAAGGAGAGAGTGGAACAACATATTCAAAGTCTCAAAGACAAAACTACCAGTCAAGAATACCCTGCAAAAATTATTCAAATATGATGGAGAAATAAAGGGCTTCAATGATAAAGAAAATTTAATGGATTTTTTCCATGGTCAAAACTACCTTCCAAGAAATGTTGAAATGAATACTACAACAGGGATAACAAAAACAAACAATCACAAAACTGAGAATTTTAAAAAATAGTAAACTAGAGTCAGAAGCAAAGTCAGGACCATTCATTAGCAGAGAACAAAAGCACTCTAAAGGGAAAAAGAAAAACATGGAAGATACTACATGAGCTAAGAAAAAGACTATGATAGCTAGGTTAGGCTAAAGATGAAATACAAGGTAGCCACAAAACCAAATCTTATAGAAATACATAGATAGAAAGCTAAAGAATCAGAGAGAATCATCATTTAAAACCATCAGAAGGCAAAGGCAAACAGACACTAATGGAAAAAGAAGCAACAGCTATAAAACAAAACAAAGGATCAAATGACAGCAACATATTTCTTACATATTTCCTAAATATGAATGGACTGAACTCACTCCTCAAAAGACACACAGTGGTTGGGTGGATCAAAAAATAGGACCTGTCACTATTATGCCTATAAGAAACACATATCAGATCCAAAGACAAACATAGGTCAAAAGTGAAAGGCTATGGGGAAATACATCAAAGCATGGGGATGAAAGGAAGTCAGGAATTAGAATACTAATATCAGATAAGATAGACTTCCACCTTAAAGGGGTAACATGAGGCAAAGATGGACACTATCATGGTCAAGGGGTTAATCCATCAAAAGGAAATAACTGTAGGTACACCCTGGTAGAGTAGTGACTGGGCACAGTACACATAGGTGTACTCAAGGTTCCCAGGTTTGTTTCCTGGGCCATTGGAAACAACCAAGACAAACAACTAAATAAAGTGTGAATTCTTCCTCTCCCTTGGTGCCTGCTTCAATTCACCTTCATTCTTGCCTGCACCTTTCCTTTTAAAAGAAAGAACTATATTTAATATATATGCATCCAATGTGGGGCTACCTAAATATATAAAACAAATACTAACAGAGCTAAAAAGAGACATCAAGACCAATAAAAATTATAGTAAGGTATTTCAACATCCCTTTTATATCAATATATAGATCAAACAGGCAGAAAAATCAATCAATCAAAATAAATCAAGAAAGTTCTAAATGAAGTACTAGATCATATTGATCTAACAGACTTATACATAATTTTCTACCCTAATAAAAAGATTATATATTCTTCTCAAATGTAAATGGAACATTCTCTAGGATAGATCATGTCCTGGGACATAAGTCTTAATAAATTTATGAAGATTGTAATTATAGATAGTTTCTTCAAAAGTAAGGTTGTGAAACTAGAAGAGCAGAAAAATAAAACTGGAAGAACTACAAAGATTCTTTGATGGAACAACATGCTTCTGAACAATTCCTGGATCAATGAAATTAAAGACAAAATTAAAAATCATCTGGAAACAAATGAAAATGAAGAAATGAGCTACAAGAACCTGTGGGATGTGGCAAATAGAAGTTCTGAGAGGAAACATTATAGCCATACAAGTGCACATCAAAACCCAAAAGACAGCCCAAATTAAATATCTAACCACACACTTGAAAGAACTAGAAAAAGAAGAATTAAGGGTGTGCCCTGGTGGCCTAGCAGTCTAATACACCCTGGGAGCAGTCCCACATACATCCCAAGGTTCCCCGTTCAAGCCCTGGGGCAGGGGAACCACCAATGTTAACAACTAAATAAAAAATATGTACTTCTTCCATCTTTCTCTTCCTGTCTGCCTATTCACCTTCATTCCTGCCTGCACTTTTCCTTTAAAAAATGAATAAACAAAAAGAACTGAAACAAAAAATCAGAAGGAAGGAAATGTTAAAAATTTAGAACAGAACTAAATGAAATTAAAAACAAGAAAAACATTTAAAAGATCAATGAAAAGAGCTGGTTCTTTGAAAAAATAAACAAAATTGACAGACTTTTAGCCAGACTCATGAAGAATAAAAAGAGAGAGAACTCTAAATATAAGAATCATGAAGAGGGGAAATCACTACAAACATTCCAGAAATACAAAGAATCCTGAGATTATTATGAACACATCTATGACAACAAATTGCCAATTTTGAAGAAATGTAAGAATGACTTCTAGGTTCCTACAATGTTCTAAAACAGATCCAGCAAGACAAAGATAACTTGAATGGACCAGTCACAGCACAGAAACTGAAGCAGTAATCAAAAGCCTTCCCCACCCAAAAAAATGAGGACCAGATAACTTCACTAGTAAATTCTACCAAACATTCAAAGACAACCTAATACCCATCTTCCTTAAACTCTTCCACAAAATTGAAGAGGGAAAACTCCCAAATAAATACTATAAGGCTAAAATTACAATGCTTCCAAAATCAGACAAGAACATCATCATAAAGAAAATTTCAGACATATCGCCAATGAATATAGATGCAAAATTCCTCAACAAAATTTTGGCAAACCTAACTGAAGAGCACATTTTTAAAAAAGGTACATCATGACCAAGTGGGATTTATTCTAGGGATGTAAAGATGGTTCAACTATACAAAAATCACTCAATGTAATACACCACAATAACAAAGGGAGAAACAAAAATCATATGGTCATATCAATGTATGTAGAAAAAGCATTTGACAAGATTAGACACCCATTCATGATAAAACTCACGAGAATGGGAATAGAAGGCACATTTTTCAACATAATAAAAGTCAGGTATGACAAACCCAAAGTTAACAATATGCAAACTTTGCCATTA
The DNA here is from genome assembly GCA_004363575.1 of Solenodon paradoxus. NCBI lineage: Eukaryota > Metazoa > Chordata > Mammalia > Eulipotyphla > Solenodontidae > Solenodon > Solenodon paradoxus. The sequence goes on along the minus strand of RJWH01003826.1, from coordinate 53,175 downwards.
ACATCTAGAACAAGACAAGGATGCCCACTACCACCACCAGTATTCAACATAGTTCTGGGAGTCCTCACCAGAGCAGTAAGACAAGAAAAGGACATCAAAGGAATCCAAATTAGAAATAAAAAAATAAAATTATCATTATTTATAGTTGATATATTATAATCAGAAAACATAAGAGACTACAAAAAACTTAAAAATAATACAACAAAGTGTCAGGATATAAAATCTACACACGAAAACGAAGAATATTATATATATAAAAAACAAACTAGTGGAAAAGAAATCCCATTCACAATTGTACCAAAAAAAGGATAAACTATCTGGGAATAAACTTAACAAAGTGAAAGACCTACATTTTAAACTTTAAGATTTTAACAAAAGAAACAGAAGACACAAAGGGATGAAAGCATATTTCATGCTCATGGATTGGAAGAATTAACATAGCTAAGATGGCTATCATACCAAAACAACATACAGATTTAATGTAATTCCTTATTAAAATTCCAGGGAAATTTTTCAATAAAATTGAACAAACAATACTAAACATTGTATGGAACAAAAGAAAAAACCTGAAAAGCTAAAACTATGTTCAAAAATAGAAAAATGGAACATCAAACTCCCTGACTTTCAGCTATCCTACAGAGTAATCGTCATCAGAACATATGGTACCAGAACAAAAACAGACAAAGAGACCAGTGAATAAAACTGAGAGCCCAGAAATAAAACCACACTTGTATGGACAGCTAATTTATAATAAGGGAGCCAAAAACATACAGTGGAGAAAAAAAGGTTTTTTTTCAACAAATTGTGTTGGGGAAATTGGACAGGCATCTGCAAAAGAATAAAACCAGATCACTCTAACAAAAATACACGAAAACTAACTCAAAATGGATTAATAACTTGGATTTAAGAACTGAAACCATAAAATAAAGAGAGGAAAACAGGAAAAATGTTCCATGAAATCAACCTCAGTGATGTCTTTGGAGAAGTGACACCTACGCAAAAGAAACTAAAGTAAAACTAAATAATGGGGACTACGTCAAACCAAAAAATGTCTGCATTGCAAAAGAAACCACCACTAAAACAAAAAGGCAGCCTACTGAATGGGAGAAGATATTTACATCAGACAAGAACTTAATCTCCAAAACATAAAGAGCTCATACACTTCAAAATAAAAAAAAACAAAACAAATTACTCAAAAGATGACCATAATCTGAATAAATACTTCTCTAGAGAAGACACACAGATGGCCCACAGACATAAAAAAATGTTCTACATCACTAACCATCAGAGAAATGCAAATAAACACAATGATGTAGCACCTCATACACATAAGAATGGCCTATATCCAAAAAAAAAAAAAAAAGACTAGAAATAACAAGTGCTGGAGAGGGTGTGGAGAAAAAGGAACCCTCATCCATGTTGGTAGGAATGTAAATTCTTTGAAAAACAGTATGGAGATTCCTCAAAAAAATAAAGCTGGATCTAACATTTCACCCAGTAATCCCATTCTTAGGCATATAACCAGAGAACATAAAAAGTCAAATCAGAAAAAAATCTGCACCCCTGTGTTCATAGCAGCACAATTCACAATAGTCAAGACATGGAAACAAGCTAAATGCCTGTCAACAGATGACTGGAGAAAGATGGTTTATATACTCAATGGAGTTCTGTGTAGCTGTTAAAAAGATGAAATTGTGCCTTTTGCAACAACTTGGATGGAACTGGAGATGACAATGCTAAGTGAAATAAGCCAGAAAGAAGAAAAGTACAGGATGGTTTCACTTATATGTGGAATATAAAGAAAGAAAATAGACAAATCTCAATAAAATTCACAGGCTACAAAGGCTATAGGTGTTGTGGGGGTCGGACAAGGGAAGGAAGGGGAGAACAAGACCATAGTAAAAGGCACTAGAACTCTGGTGGTGGGTGTCATGTTAAATACAGGCTGAGGTGCAATTTAATATCTTTATAAAAGCATATAGCAAATATAAATAAATACAAATAATTAATCAAACAAAAAAATTTTCAGCAGAGACAAGGCTATAGGGATTGATTCGAGGTTGCTTAGGACTGTGAGAGAAAGTCTGAAGATATGGAAAGTCATTGCTAATGGGTACACCATTTCTTTTACGGAAAATGATAATGTTCTCAACTTGATGTGGTGATGATTACACAGTTCTGTGAATATACTAAAAACACGGAGTGTGAAATGCATGGTATGTGAATTATATTTCAATAAAGTTATTAGAAAAAAATGTAACCAAACCAAACCAAACCGCTGGGGTAGCTATCCGCAAACAGGACATATTGGCCAGGATTGTGTGTGAGGCTCTACTTGCTCTAGAGCCATGGAAACCTTTAAAGCCAAAGGAAATCAATCCAACAAGCACCATGAGATGAAAAGTCCAGTCTTCCTAGTTCAGACCACACCCATATTTCCTGTGTACCTGCTCTTCCAGGCACTGTGTTAGGCGTCAAAGACATAATGGTCAACAAGACATTAATAAGGGGCCTACCTTCACTAAGCTTCTTGACTTGGATGGCTCAGTTATTGTTTCCTCTAAAACAGAGACCACCATGTGTTATGCCAACGTCACATATCTTATCTCCCTACTCCAATTTTACACTTAGAAGAATTCTTGAATATCTTGCAGATACCAAGGATTCATTTTAAAAATAAATTAAGAGGCATGCCCAGGTAGTGCAGTGAGGCTGGGTCTGCTGCCTCCAGCTGAGCGAATCCATATACATCCCAAGGGCCACGGTTTGCTTCCCAGGGCTGGGGAAAACAACCAAAATGAACAACTAAATAAAGATTTAAAAAAATGCTTTCCTCCTCTCTCTTCCTGCTTGCCTGCCTACTCACCTTATTTTCTGACTGCATGTTTGCTTTATAAAAATAAGAATCAAAAGCTCAGTTAATACACATTGTAATTAGTTCTTTTAGGATGATTTTCAATTGAGTTCTAATAAATTTTAACATACAAGGAAATGTATATCTAGATACAGATAACAAAACTTTTAACTCTTTTTCTTGGCTATTAAAGCAGTCTGGTAGATAAAAAATTAGTTCCAATGATCATTTTACTTTAAATTATGACTTTAACATCAAAAAATAATATTCATTATGTGGCCTTTCTTGTTCTAGAGGAAAGGGTAATTGTGCATTTCATTAAGTATTTACAAATCCACATCACGATATTGATCAGACATCAAAGCAACATTTGACAAAGATTTTCTTTCAGCTTCAAAAGATGAAGAGCTGGTCCTGTCCATTAATAATAGTTGCTGAGACTCAAACAAACTCTACCACCACCTAGTCCCTAGTCTTGGTATTACCAGAAAATCTGAGCACACTCCCCACACAAACTGAGAAGACACCTGGTTACAGTAAATTTTACTCTGTCTTATCAAAAAAAAAATTCTAGGATGAACACACTGATAGGGATCTATGAATTATTATAAGTGCAAGATTTATTTTAATCCCTCATATACAGCATTGTGATTTCAAGGACACATTCATGTATCACATTCATATATCACTATCAAAAAGTTTCCATGTTTTTTCTATGGAAAATTTTATCTTCTTCTTATGATAGGTTGGAGGGAGATAATGAAGTTAAGAGGGTGGGGGAATGACGTCCAAAGAGTTGAATATGAGGATAGTATCAATGTTGAAAGAATATATCATAACACTTCTGAATATCTAAGCTGGGAGGAAATGAGGAATGGAGAGAGATTCAATTAATAGCCCACAGGGGATATTATAATCTACTTAGTTTAATTAACTTCAACTTTAATGAGTTTTTTTTTTCAAAGTAATATGAACAGTGAACAAAGCTTGGCCTATTGCCAAACACAATCTCTCTCCTTCTTTGCACTAATTAAATGAGAAAGGATATAGGAAAGTCACAGAAACAAAAGTATGTAATTGCTGAATCATGCTGGCGTTATAGACTACAGCACCAACCCCAGATCTGATACGTTTAAAAGGTTATGGTACCTGATCTCTAGGTTCGTTTTTCTAGTAATTCTTCTTAGTCTCCTGATTGTTTTAAAGTTAGAAACTTGTTAAGACTTTAAAAAAGCTTTAAAAACAGCCCCAAACTACCTGGTTGAAACGACTGTTCAAAAAATAAGCTTTCGGTCAAGTGTTCCTTTTTTCTTTTTTCCTCCTCTTCTTTTTGTTGTTCTTTTGCAGACGGGAGAAGAGTAGCCTCAACCTCTTTCCTTCCTAAAGCCTTCCTCTGGCTTTGCTCGGAAACTTGGAGACGGAATTTGTCTTTTACACCATAGTGACAAGATCGAACATCTCTATGACGAATCACACTGAAAACATTAAAAAAACATAACAATGCGGTTTAGGTTTATGGGGGCCTGTTAAACAGAATTCAGCAGGAGACTTCATTCAAAATAACAATTATTAGCTGAATGTAATCAAAATAAATCAAATAAAGAACTTTGTTAATGATGCCTTTAAAAAAAAATCACATTATACCCCAAAATGAAATGGGTAATTTGGAAATATCTGATGAAAACATTTAATAAAAAACTGAACTCAAAGAATTACCAGTTAAAATATCCCATTTTCCAAATAAAATGACTTTTTTCCCTTCATATCTGTGGGCAGTAATATTTTCTAAACAGAATTTTATGAAATTGTTTCTTGCCACTTATTTATTGGTCAAGAAACAAACCTCCCTCGACACTAAAAATCAAAGTCCAAGCATGCAGGTAAAAATAAACAACTGAGTAAGTAAGTAATCCAGTTTGCCACAGAAGGCTTAAAAGTACATCTCTGGATTTTTATAAAAAGTATAAAGATCTGTCACTTTTATTAGTTATCGGCAATTCCATTTATTTTGTCGTTCCTAGTAGAGAATATGAAATAATTAGGTCAAAGGTACCAAACACATTGATTTATTGTATCTTCAGGCTAGTCGTTGCTTATTGTGTTTTCAATGAAAATCAAAAGAAATGTACAAAACATGTCCTAAAAAGATAAATCATTTTATAAGCCTTTGAGATGATGAAAATATATTTTTTAGAAAGACTTCTGCTTCTCATTGTCACAGAAGATTTTAAACAAACACAGTTTACTTGGTGGCTTAAAGATTGGTCAGTGGATCCATCTGGTCACCACTAGGTCTAAAGTGAAAATTAAATATGAACAGCTTGAACAAACAATCATTTATCTGACACTCTAAAATGAAATTATCTAGAAGAGCTCAGATAATCTTTTACAGATAGTAGTTACACACGTGCTTTCTGTTTGTATAGATTAACTTCTAGGCTTATTAGCTGAATCATTTCAGACGAACTTCTATTACCATTGTTCTTAGAGTGTAGTATTATCAGTTTCACAAATGTCACTGCAGGAGCACCATGCTCCAAAGCTAAATTTATTACTATAGCTAGAAAAATGAAAAGGAATAAGTTAGCACTTTGCCTTTACAAATGTCCCCGCTATGACTAAAAGCACAACAATGAGGAAATGTTCATGGAAATATTCACACACACATCAGCTCCACCATCATGAAATAGTATAAAGTTATTTGGGCAACCTGTTTAAAACCTCTTAAAAACATCTTCACAAGAATTTTGATAGACTTCAACTTTCAGCAAGAATTCACACTATAATAAATGTCTGTGTGGGAGCAGCTTCAAGGAAAGATCTTTTTCAAACTAAACATATAAATATGAACACACTTAAAACATGTTACCAGGAAGTGGTTTTGACTTACATATCCACACAACACTGAGGCTTTACTGCACCTGCAGCATCAACGACAACATACTTATTTGGAGTAGTACACAAAACTGAAAGAAAAAGTCACAATGGCCATTAGTGTTGGTTGGTTTTTTAAAATTAACTTCTACAAGTAAAAAATTTGTAGGGACTAGTTCACATCCATAAAATAGACTGAAGACACTCACCTTTGAACTTTAAGGCAAACTCATAGGGATTATAGAGAGTCAACACTTGCTTATGTGTTGACTGGTCATCTGCATAAAATATTAGCTCCGTGGGAAACACAAAAACAGGAAGATTTCCTTCCACTAACTCTGGCTGTCTTTTTTGTTGATGCATTGGCACTGACTCCCCCTGCTGTAGCTTCTGTTTTTACAGTCTCAAATCTATTTTGAACTTTTCTTAAAGTCAGTTAAAAACTCCAAAGCATTTTGGCAATCTAGAAAGAGAAAAAGAGAGAAAGAAAACTGAATGACAATTGTTTTCGTTAGCTCTCATCCCTCCACAAAAAGTCTGTTTCACATGCATTAAAGTGGGTACCCCACATTGTCTTTACTCATTTTTAAAGTGGTTCTTCTTGAAGGAATGCTGTATCATAATATTCTACAGGACTAATGTGTGCATCATTGTAAATTCACATCTGTATATAATGCATGAAGTTCACTCCACCTTGCTTCACTGTACAATTAATCCCCTTTATCCAATTTGCCCATCCCTAATCATATTAACCTGCCTTTTGACTTGGCCTCTTGGCTTATATGGCTTTTACTAAACTATGCAAATAAATGTACACATGTTCCTTTCACATTTAAGATTTCAACCTATAATAAACTACATAAATGCTTGAATAAGCTAATAAAGAAGGCTTTCGACTACATCATCTCCTTTCAAAGAGGTGAGATCAAAGGGACAGCACTCTTTTTAAACCTCATTTTTTAAAAGTAGAACTATTGTCACATCTGATTTTATGTGAGTCAGTCAGAATTCTTAAAGATGAAAAAAATAAAATGAAGTCCCCATTATTTATGGGAGAAAAGCATGAGAATTGCTTTTACATACATTTCGACAATGTATTTAGCTAGTGCCTTCTTGCAACATGGGGAGAGTTCTTTTCATTTTTTTTTTTTACTCAAGATAAGTAAAGGAAGTAAAAGGCAGGCAAATATCTAAATTTGCAAGTTGTCCTTGGAGATTTCTATGAAAATTCAGAGCCAGTCTGAAAAGTCAAAGCCACCATGCCTCCCCCCGGCCACTCTTATTTCAAGTAGACGGGCTTCACAGAGCTATTTTCTTTCAACATGAGAGACCTTTTGGGATTTTTTTCTGGGGTTCTTGAATATATTTCAGATAGTTACAGCTGATAAAAGTCTTACTTGTCTTATAAGTGTGATGTTTTTGTATTTACTTCCCAATCTAATTTTAAGCAACAGCACTCTTAGTTAGCTAGCATCCTAAGTGTGGCTTTTAAAAATAAAATGCAAAAATTAAAACATACAATCACAGAAAATGTCTGATTTTCACCCTGCAGGATGACACCTTTAAAACAAGCCATAAATCATTTAATACTTAGCATACAGGTTGGTTCTCACGCATTCAAAGCGAACTATAACAAATTATTCAGGTGTTTTGATTTATTGGCTATAGGGATTATGTGCTCTTGATTCTGATTGAGGCCAACTTTTTATCACATAGGATACTGTATAATCATATATGCATTTTCTTTCAGCTGAATGCCTACCATAGGTCAGCTACTCTATCAGGAGCTATACAAGATAGAAAGATGAATAATGCACAGGACTTGCCCTCAAGAAAGTCTAATGGCTGAAACAAAATATTTAAGCTACCTCTATTATAATGTACACTGTTGTACATAAAGCAATAAGGAATTAGAAGACTACATGAATAATTCTACCTGGAAGAGAAGCAAGGAGATGACATTTGAGATGGTCCTTGAAGAAAATAAAGGTCTAGGGGGTTGTACCCTTCTATGTTAGTTAAACAGTAGGTAGGAACAGTATTCGGAAATAGGGAACAGCATCAGAAAAAGTTCAGAAGGTAGTAATTCACAGACTGTCCCTAGATCATCATTATAATTTATATCAGAAGGGGAAACTCCCCCTGGCCTTATTTGGTTCTTTGGCTGACCTCACAATAAATTGACACAAGAGAGATTAGCAAGAAAAAAGACAAACTTGAATTATGTGCGTACAGGGGTCCATAGAACATGAAACCATCATCTCATGATACTAGTGAGATTACATCATTTTTCGAAAGGTGTGATGTAAGTTTGGGGAGGAAAAAGATAAACTGAAATTTAAAGAAAGGAATTTGGCAGGGTTATCTACGTATGTCTCAAAAACAGCTTGCACCCTCGTCTGGGGTGATAAGGCTGTCTCTCACCTCCAGGACCACTAGGGAGAACATTTATTTCCTGTCTTTAGGGAGATACTTAGGCAAAAAAGAATTCTTAGATCTTCTGTCTCTCAGTTTCATTCACTTAAAAATAATCAGCATGCCACTTTGACATGTCCTGGGGCGGCCAGCTCTTGGATTAGCCATATCCATTTACTTTATAATAAGCAGGTAGCCCCAAGCAATACTGAATTTGGTTTTTTGACTGAGCTAAAAGGGCCTGTTACTAACATTTAATGTCTGTATAGTTCAAAACAGGTTTGAAACTTTTTATTATAGGTACAGAGTTCATTAACATATATAAAGCTCCACTTACTGTGATAATGTGCACATTACCCAGGCATTGTTCTGTTTGTTGTCATTGTTATTCAATTAGGAAGGGACCAAAATAAAACTAGGATTATTCTGAAAAAATCGGATTATTCTAATTTTTAGTTTTACTTTGCTGTATTTCTTTTGCTAGGAGCCGTATACATTTCTATTTGGATAATGTGCTCTCAGAAGTTTGGTATGTTATTTTTTCAACAGCAAATAAGCTCTATACTTGCTTTCTTGGGAAACTTGGCTATTAGGAATAGAACATCCAAATTTGGCAACACTAAATAATATTCATCATCTCATAAAAGGTGGTGTCTATGATTTATAAAAAGTGATTTAGTCAATAAATGTTCGTAAAATCAGATATTCATCTACGAAAATAATGTTGAAGTTATCCCTTACTCCTTACAAAATTTTTATAAGGGTAAATTCCAAATGAATCAAAGTTTTAAATGTAAAAAATGAAACCATAAAACCACTTGAAACCACGGGAAACTTTTTTAGAATAATTATAGGCTTTCTAACAATCAGAAGCCGCAAATTGGTAAATGTAACAACATAAAACATTTAACACTCTGCATGGCAAAAAAAAAACTTTAGGGGTTTTCACTAGGAAGGCCCCCAGGGCTCTATTGCTCTTTGCATTAAACTTTCTTTCCTTTCAGATTATTGCCTTATTAGAGTTCTTTTCATTCTGGAAGTTGGGTTCTTAAGGACCCTTCCCACTGACAGAATCCGGTGTCCACGAAGCAATGGCAAACACCAACCTGGATGGGTCCTGAGGAGCAAGCTGCATTGAGCAGACTATTCACTCCCCTTCAGTGTTAGGTGAGTCAGCGCCCATACCCTGGGTGCTCACAACTGGTTTCCTTTCTCCATTTTACCTGTATAGGCAACTCTTTGGATTGATCACCCCATTCTGAGTTGAGCAACAGGGCATCTCATGACCTTCAGATTGCCATGGACAGAACCTTCTGAAGCTAACTCTGCAAATGTTTTTATTTTTTTCTTCCTGACACTCTTCTCCCCTTTTCTCTTGTCCAAGCCTATCCTTTGGAAGTAAGTTTGGTAGGATCTGCTGAAATGATCTCTTCTGGTGCCTTTCCCTTTGGGTTTCCTTCCTTCATCTTTCTTCCTTGGCTTAGTTTACTTTGCCCCACCACTTCAAGAATGCTTTGGATTGGGATTAGGCCTGCTACTGTAACTGGGTGGACACATCCAGCTGGGGCACACATCCCTCCACAGCCCGCCTCGTTATAGGCCATCAACTTTACAGAAATGGGCTACCAACCAAGCATTCATGGAGATTCACTCTTGGGGCATAGCCTAAGAAATTGGGTTAAGTTTAAATATGAATTTAAAAGGAAGATATTAAGATTTTATTGCAACCATGCTTGGCCACAGTTTATTTTAGAGGATCAGGAAACATGGTTCCCCAAATGGGACAGTTAACCCCAACACCATCTTGCAACTGGATTTGTTTTACAAAAGAAATAAGAAGTGGGGTGAGTGTCCTTATGTTCAGGCTTTTATGCGTCTAGATTCAGAACACTGCAAAAATTATAGTCTGTAATATCGGGGAAAACAACTAAGAGAAGCCAGGAAATAGACTTTTTGGATGATCCGGGTTGTAGCCTCTTCCCACCACCCCCAGGACGCACTCCTGTGGCTGCCCAGCAGCCTCCCGATGTAGATGGGAGACCCTCGTCCTCAGCCTCTTCCTTCTTGACCAAATCTGATGCAGCTCTCAGAGGGGACATATGACCTCCAATGAATCTCCAGGCAAGAACAAAGTGGAAGGTTGCTATCCTTTGAGGGTAGTGGTTAATGGATAAGGGGGAACAACTAGAGTGCACATTCCCTTGTTGGTCAATGATTTGACTGCGAAGACAAAATGGGTAGTTTTACCTCTCATCCCCAGAAGCTTTTGGATGAATCTGTCAAATAGTCGAGGTAATTCTGACCTAGGATGGTGTTCAGATCATTCTTACTCATTGCTGTACCTCAGATGAGAAAGCCCAGATTCTCCAAAGAGCCTGAGAGACAGCTGGTGATACGATCAGAAAGAACCAGCAAACACTTTCTATCAGGTGGGCCAGAGGCCGGCCCCAAAATAGGCCCCTCGAGGGACTACAATGATTTTTTACACCACCGTATTCATATACGTTTATAGACTATCATTGAATGAATGAAAAAGTCTATCTACAAGGCAATGAACTATGATAGAATCAAGGAGATCACCCAAACAGAGATTGAAAAATCCATCTCAGTTTCTGAACAGGTTAACAGAAGCCTTCCATCAGTTTACTTACATCAACCCTGAAGGGAAGACCAGATTCTAAGATGCATTTTATCACTCAGGCAGCACCAGACATTCCCACTAAGTCACAAAAACTAGAGGTAGGACCTCAAATCCCACTTTCGCTACTAGTTAATGAGGCATTTAAAGTTTATAATAACCAATATGTTGCAGTGGTTACCCAAAAGAGGCAGATGGCCTGTGAAGAAGCAGCCTTCTTGGTGGTAGCCTTGGGACAACCACCGATGCAGAGTTGCTGGGACTTCAGTGATTTAGAAATACCCAGTGTGCCTACTGTTACTAAGAGGGCTGGATAAGCGAGTGTCCCACCCAGAACTGAAGGCGCCATCCACTATCCACCAAAGCCAGCCTTCCTCGCTCCACTGTGGAAGGACCAGGATTGAAGAGGCCTGGGCACAGCAGCAGCTTCTAGGTCCCTGCCAATGATCACCTTCACAAGAGTGGAGCCACAGATAAACTTTCAAGTCTCAGTTGAGTCCGTCGATCTCTTGTCAACATGGGAACCACTTATTTGGTTCTGATTCAGCCCTCCAGCCCGTTATCCAGTACCAAATGTTCGGCTATGGGGCGGGGGTCAGTGAACAGCCGACTTCAAATAAATGCACCCACCCCCTTGTATGTGGCAAAGGCAGCCACAGCTCTATATGAGTGCATTCTTTTTTATATGTCCCTGAGTGCCTGACCACCTTGTTGGGATGGGACCTCATGCCAAATTAGAGGCCACTCTACTCTGGGATTTCTAGGGAACAATTGTCCAGGGAAAGGAAAAGAATTTGATATCTTTGCTAATGACTATTTAATAATACTCTATTCTGGCTCAGGTTGATCCTGAAGTTTATGTTGAAAAAAAAAATTCCTGTGTAGCTATTAATGCTGCCCCAATAGTAATATAATTTAAAGACCCCCACGAATTTCCCTCTAAGAGAAAGTACCCCATTCCCCTTGAAGGACTAAAGCCACCTTCGGAAGATTGTTCAACAAGATCTTCTTGTCCCTTTTAACTCTCCTTACAACATCTCTATTCTGCCTGTTTAAAAGCCAGGTGGAGGCATGCCCTGGTGGAGCAGAGGTTAGGTATCAATCACCTCCGAAGGAGCAAGCCACATACCTGTGGGTTCAAGTCGTGAGCCCAGGTGCAAGCAACCAGTGTGAATAACTAAATAAAACAAAGGTGATTCTTCCTTCTCTGGCTGCCTACCTGCCTACTCGCCTTCATTCCTGCCTGCACCTTTCATTTAAAAAAAAAAATGCCAAGTGGAGAGACAGCCTTGGTGGAGTAGTGGTTGGGTCCACTGCCTCAGTTTAAGCACAGTCCACATACATCCCAGGGACCTGGGTTTGCATCCTGGGGGATAGGGGAAAAACTAAGATGAGCAACTAAATGAAAATAAAGTGCTTCTTCCTCCTCTCTCTTTCTGCCTGATTGCCAACTCACCTTCATTTCTGCCCATACCTTTCCTTTAAAAAATAAAAAAAGCCAAATGGGGAACACACATTTGTTCAAGACGTTCACATAATTCAGGAGGTAGTTAGTTCTTTACGTCCAATAGTACCCAACCCATATATACTTCTGGCTCATGCCCCAGGGAATTCCACGCATTATACTTTCCTGGACCTTAAAGATATATCTTTCTGCATCCCTGTGGCTATATAAAGTCAACTTTTATTTGCTTTTGAATGAACTGATCTAGATACTATGGAAAGGAAACAAAATACTTGGACTGTTCTTCCACAAGGATTTAGAGACAGGCCCCAGGTATTTGGAAATGTACTAGCTAAGGATTTAATACCTTTGACACTGGAACAAGGAGCTATACCTCAATCTGAAGATGATCTCTTAATTGCAAGCCCCAGTTAGGAAGCCTCTGACCACAGTACTATTATGGTGCTCAATAAACTGGCAGTGTGGAGCTACAAGATATCCCAGTCAAAGGCCCAGATGTCCACACCTCCACCATGACCTCTTTGGGATATACCTTGTCCCCTGGAAAAAGAACCCTGTCCCCTAGCAGAAGCCATCCAACAGATACCAAAGCCCACCATTGAAAAGCACTAGGGACATTTCTAGGAATGACTGGGTTCTACAGGATTTGGATACCTAAATTTGGGCTCTTGGCTAGAATCCTCTATGAGGCCTTCAAAAGAGGGGATAAGGGGATAAGGAATCTTTAGTATGAGAAACAATATGACGACAATGCTTTCAGCAACTAAATCAAGCCTTGATGCAGGCTCCAGCCTTGGGTTTACCTGACTTGAAGAAGCCTTTCCAGTTGTTTATCCACGAAAGTCTAGGCATAGCATTGGGAGTACTTACTCAGAAGTGGGGACTGTAACTAGACCAGAAGTTTATTTTTAAAATGATTGGATCCAGTGGCTCAGCATTGGCCATCCTACCTTAGAGCGGTGGCAGCTATAACCTTACTTATAAATGAAGCACTAAGGTTAATCTTAGGGACTTCTATGATGGTGCTTACACTCATCAAGTACTCCCAGTACTTGCAACTAACAGACATTACTGGCTTGCCAATGGATGATTAAGAAAATATCAGGCCCAGCTGTTAGAAACCACCAAATGTGTCCAAAGCTGTCAATGTTTAAATCCCATTACCTTTTTACCAACAGAAAGTGACTCAACCTTGCTATATTCTTGCTCAAAGGTACTAGATCAATGTTATTTCTAGCTGGAAGAATTTATAGAATGAGCTGCTAGACAATCGTGGCCATGTGAAGTTTGTGGATGGGAGATTTATGGAAAATGGGCACCAACGGGTAGGATATGCAGTAGTCAGTCTCTTGGAAGTTATAGAGGCCAGAGGCCTGCCCTCTGAGACATCCTGCCCTCTGAGACATCAACCTGAAATCTGAATTGGTAGCTCTCATCCATGCCTTGGAACTTGGAGAGGATAAAATAGTTAACATTTTACACTGGCTCCAAGTATGCCTTTCTAATGCTGCATACTAGTGCAGCTATTTGGAAAGAGAGAGGACTCCTAACAGTCCAGATCTTCCCTATCAAAAATGGCCTGAAATTTTTCAGATTGCTAGAATTGGTCCAAAAGTTCTACACATAACAGTTATGCACTACCGAGGGCATCAAAAGGACAGCTCATTGCCAATTGAGGGAAACCTCAAGGCTGATGCTGTCACCAAGTTTGCGGCAAGGATGGGAGTAACGTTAGCATCGCTGGTACCCTACCCAGCTGAGGAACAAATCCCACTGCCCATCTATATGGTAGAAGAAAATCATGAGGCATTAGGCAAGGGATTCTGGCCTAATGAACAAGGGTGGCTAATGAATACACAAGGGAAAAAATGTATCTACCAGACGGTGCAATACAAAATAGTGGTGCAATACAAAATAGTGAAAGCAATGCATGAAGCTACTCATTGGAGCTGGCCTACTCTAAGAATTACCCTTAACCCCCTAATGGAAGGAAAGAAGATACATTCTTTCATACATGCTATGATTAGACAACATGACCTCTGCCAAAGGAATAACCCTCAAAGAAACCTTCTCCCTTCTTTCCTTCAACCAGTGCAGAGAAAGGGAATCTAGCCAGGAGAAGATTGGCAAATAGACTTTACTCAGATACCAGACATTCAAGGCAATTTTGAGTATCTGTTGGTCTTTGTAGATACTTTTACAGGATGGAAGCATTCCCCTGCCAGACTGAGAAGGCAATAGAAGTTAGCAAAGAGCCATTAAATGAAACCCTTCCTCATGTTGGGCTTCATGTTCACTCCAAAGTGATCACAGACCTGCCTTCATGGACTGTATGACAAGAGCTTCAACTCTAGACATTACCACCTTCATTTATCCTGGCACCTCCAATCCTCACGCCAAGTGGAGAGGATGAATCAGAACCTTAAAAGGACTTTAGCAAAGTTATGCCAGGAGAACCAAGAAAGTTGGATAAAGATGCTGCCCATTGCACTCCTTAGAATATGAACAACTCTGGAAGGAAATCTGAAACTTTTGAAATGATATATGGTAAGCCTTTTGTGCAAGGAGACATATTAGATTCAGAAATGGCACTTGCTTTGAAATATATCCAAAAGGCTTTAGAAAAATATGGCAATAAAATCTGATCTATGCCCTCAGAATCCACTCCTAGGAAAGCCTTGCATACTCGTGATTTGGTTCTCACAAAAACTTAGAAAAGGACCACCCTGGTGCTCAGTTACTAGGCAAATGGAAGGGACCTTATAAAGTTCTTTGACTACCCCTAATGCTGCCAAGGTTGCAGGAGAACAGCCATGGATTCACTCATCCCAAATTAAGAAGTACCTGCTGATCCTCCGTTTTGTAGCCATCACAAAGTTCAAAATGAAGTTCAATCCCTGTGTAACTTCAACTGGAGCAAGAACTGTAAAAGACATTTCAAGACACCGCCCCACATTTGCAGGAAGATTGTGTCTTCCCCTTTTCCCAATGAGCTAGATAGAAGTATAATTCTTGATCCATGGCCATCTGAAAGGATGACAAAACTCAAGTTGTGCAAGAACACTACAAAGCTCCATAAATTGGAAAAGTAGTCCAGGATTACAGGAAGAAATGTCATCTACCTTGAGTGCAAACAGAAAAGGCAAATGGCACAAATGTCCGTGTGGGCACTCACTTCAGCAAGGTGATCATCACTAGACTAGCGCTGGACAAAGACCAAATTCTTGAATGCAAAGTCAAATTTCAACAAGTAAGAAAGGAAAAGGGTAAATATAAAAAAGGAACTATTGATAAGATACAGGAATAAGTAATGTATAACTATTATTAAAAAAAAGAGAAATACCTGCTGGAGGTCAACTCACTTAGCCCCCAGGATATTCCGTACTCGTGTGAACCTGAAGATCTAAAGTACCTTTTCTATGAAACTGATAGGTAGTTTGTTTTCATGCACCAGGGTGAAATTTGGGTACTTATGTGGCTACCTGTATTAGGCAGATTGGAAGGAAGAGAACCCTCCTTCCTTGGGAAAAAGGGGAACTCTCTTGCTAATACAGTCCTAGAAAACAGATTAGCCTTGGACTATTTACTTGCTGAACATAGTGGAGTCTGTGTAGTCATCAACAAAACCTGCTGCATTTATATCAAGTCCAGCTCAGTTGAATTAGGCATTTTCACTATCTATCACAGGCTCAATGATTTCACAAGTTCAGTAATCCTCAGGAGACTTCTGCCTAGTCTTCATCACTACTGCTTACTTTACTTGGTTAATAAATTTGAATTTGGGGGCCTTGTTCAAGCTCTTAATACAAGTTTTGTGTCTCCCAGATTACTAGTTTCTGGTAAAATGAATGCTAATGCAAGGATTTCAGTAGAGGACAAAGAACATCTGTGTGGCCCCAGACAGAAACTTCACTTTCCCTGGCTGAGACAGAATTTTACTCCAGAATAGGACTGGCAAGACAGCACCCCCTAACAAGCAGGAAATAGTTACGAGAAAAGACCTTAACCCACTCTCCCTTTATATAAAGGAGTGATTTTTCTCTCAGGGAAGAAAGAAGTTAGAGGCTAGCTATGGCCATGACCCATAGTAAAATCATGAAAGGGTTAAACAAATGCAACAGAGCAATTTTCTACTTGTCAGTTATTTTTCAGAATGGCACCCATGGGCTGATGAGAAATCCTAAGGTCAAAATCTTTCTAGAACTTCATCATAGGAGCACAAAAGATAAGTAGTAACTGTGCAGAGACCCCAAGTCATTCCTTACTGTGACCCTTCTTCATTAAAATGTTACTAGTATATTAACATTCATGCTCCAAGACAGATCTAACACTGATCACAAATTGTGCAAAAAGAGGTAGCAGAACCCCAGTAATACTCTATTTTCTCCCAGAATACTCTATTTCTGGAAAATATCAGCATAACTCCCCTTGTAGCCACCTCACCTCGAGGGACCCTGAATTTTATATTAACTCGATGTCCTGCCAACACATGGCTATTTCACTAGGAAGGCTGGTGGGGCCCTATCATTCTTTGCATTAAGCTTCCTCTTTACCTTCAAAAAAACTTAATAGGCAAAGTCAAAAGAACATTTCAATTCCTATCATAGACAATGTCTATGATTCCTATTTATATTACAGAGACCTACAAAGCATTAAGACCAGTCAGTATAAAAATGAGCAAATTTTGTAGAAAAGGACATACAAATTGTTCTTAAACTTACAAAATAATGTATAACTTCACTCCATAAGAGAAATATAAACTGAAGCTATGCTGAAATGTGCTCTTTTAACCTGTCAGACTGGCAAAAATAAAAAAGTTTGATAGCATATGGTGAGAGCAATAAAGCATATTCTTATGCTTGTGGGGATATAAAGTGGTACATCTACCATATCTGCCAAAATTAAGCATATATACCCGCAGGTCTAAAGACTACTTCTAGGACTTTATTTGGCATATATATTCCCTTTGCGTGAAATCATGAATGAGAAAGGTTTCCTTTGTGCCTCTTAGGATTAAATAAAATAATTAATATGAAGCACATATAACAGAGCTTGGCACTCAATAAGAACTGGTAGTTGTCAATAGTAAAAGATTGGAAAGATTCCCAGCTGTCCATTAATAATGAATTCACTAAATAAAGTATATGTGCTTTCCTTGAAGCTCCTTGTATAGTGGAAATATGGATGGATGTTCAAGTGTAGTGTCTGTGAGAAAATCAAAGGGCAATGTAGAATAAAGAGTATGTTACCATTTGGGTGCAAAGGCAGGTAAAAGAAAATATAAATATATTTTCTTGAATATGGGTAAGATATGGGTAAAATATGGGTAAGGAGAGGTAGTCAGGGCTACTCCTGGAGAGATAAACTAAGTAATTAGAGAGACAGATGGAAGGGAAATTATCTCTGGATGTTTCTTTGTATCTTTTGAATTTTGAACCCAATGAAGATCTATTCAAGAAAAGGTAGAATTTAACAACACTTACTGGAATGTAATTTGAAAACTGTGCCAGTTTTGAAACCCAAGAAGGAGTTTAGAGACATTGTGTGAAAAATCTTTGTTAATTGCATTTCCCAATTTATGATCCTCTAATAACAATGAAAACCTTAAACTATGTGTTAAATACAATGCTTTTAATTATTTAAAATAATTACATGCAACAGAAGCTCATTATAGTGAGAAGGGTTACTTAAGATAAAATGCAAATTTAGAAAAATGTAAAATCTTTTTGTTATAAAAGAATATGAGATGATTTCTAAATCTGGCTATAAAGTAAAAATAAACCACACGGAACAAGTGCTAAACTCAGTTCTAATTTTAAGGAGACATTACTCAATACAGGTCAGAGTAGAAATTTTACTAGCTCTGAATAATGGCTTAGTAGAAATTCTCATTCTTTTCATTTTGAAGGTTTCTTTTTGTGACAGATGTGAGAATTTCTCTGCTATTCTTTGACATTCTGATGACAATGTGTCCAGGTGTATTTCTGTTTGAGTTTCTTTTATTAGGAACTCTTTGAACTTCCTGGGTCTGGAGGCTTGCTTCATTCTTCAGATTGGGAAAGTTCTCATCTATTTCTTCAAATAGTTTTTTTCTCTCTTCTCCTTCTGGGAACCCTGTGATGCGAATGTTGTTCCTTTTGATGTTATCCCCAGGGTCTCAAATGCTGTCTTCATTTCTTTCCATTATTATCTCTTTGCTGGTTTGCTTGATTGAGTTCCTTTGCCCTGTCTTCCAGATCACTTACTCTATTGGAAGCTTCATCCATCCTATTATTGAGTCCCTCTATTAAATTCAGCTACTGTATTCTTCACTTCTTTGATATCTTGCTTCATTTCTTCTCTTTCTTTTTTGATGTTCTCTTTTACTTCCTCTATTGCTTTCTGGATTCCCATGAGTATGTTAATCACTGTTACTCTAAATTCATTGGCTCAACTGGCTTATGTCTGCTGTGTTCAGATTTTCCCCTGGTTTTTGAATGGATCCATCACTTCACATATATTTCTCTGCGCTTTTGCTCTCTTCCGCAATCTGTTTATATTTCTGAGGGTTCGGTTTCCCTGCAGTTATGGAGTTGTGTTGGGCGATCACCTTACAGCTTGCCCAGAATTGTCAATCAGGCTGCAATTCCACCTTTATCCAGAGGGTGGTGCAGGTGGGTAGAATTGAGGTTCAGTCCAGTTAGGGAGACTACCTTCTTCCTTTAATTCTCCGGTTGAGATATCTGGTGGGCGGGATATCCGGTAGGTGGACCCTGAGGCTCTGGTGGGAAATGGTGGTGTAAGGGGGTGAGGGTGGGGAATTTCCCTAGATGCCTCCCAAATATTGCAGGGCACAGTGTAATTCCATCACACGGGCTCCAGCTCAGTCCCTGGGGTGCTGGCTCTCCTTCTATCCAGGCCAAGACAGTCTTCCCCGCCTCCACATCCCAGCTCTCCTGGTCGTGCTCCTTGCTACCTCTGCACCGGGTCCTAAGCCCTTTTATATCCTTCCTGGGCTCTGCCCCACCACCTGTCCGGCTTGGCTCCATACCATAGAGGATGCCCTCGCCCACCGTTTGTCATCAGGATGTCTGCTCCATCTCTGGAGCCACAGCGCCTGTCGTTCCTCATTATTTGTCTCTGGATAACAGGTGAATTCCTCATTGTTCTGTGGAGAGGGGAATCAAGCTCCTTTCTACCAGGTCTCCATCTTCCTTCCCTCCACTTCTATCTTAACTGTATCCAGAAGTATGGTCTCCTTATATCCTTTAGAAGTGCAGTCCTCAGGAGATAGCTCTGCCATTACTCCTTTACATAAGTTTTCTGATGCCATCTCCCTCTCCATTCAAGGTACCTATAATCCTTGTTTGCTCTTCTCATGTTTGATATTTCTCACAGGGCTTCTTCATTTTTCCTCAATTTTGTTTCTCTTCTTCTTTGAGGGTTGCTTCTGTGATCATCTTCAATTCCTGAGATTCATTCTTCTGTAAGATTGAGTCCTTTTATAGAGCTTTCCATGCATAACTACAATTCCTTGGCTATATTTTTTATTGCTAGCATTTCTGCTAGGACTTTCTTCATGGCCTCAGTCTCCTTGGTGAAGTATTCCCTTTGATCTGTCACTTTTCTGAGGTCTTCCAATTGCCTTTGGGTAGTTGTATGTGCCTCATTCAGCTTTTTTATAAATATTATTTTGAGCTCTTTATCTGTTAAGTTTTCCCATTCAATGTCAATGGACTTCTCTCAGGAGCTCCTGACATCTTCCTTTCTTTGTACCATTTTTAGGGGTGACTTAAGATTATGACATGGCTTTCTTCTCTGCTTTGAATTTAGCAATCTGGCTTTCCTTTTCTTTTACTTTATATTTCTTCCTGCATAATTATATTGGTTCCTGGTGTGGCTGATACTTGCCTTCAGTGGTGGTAGGGTCAGTTCTGCTCTCTAGAATGCCCTCTCATGGTAGGTCACTGATGCTATGTCATGTGGTGCCCAGTCTTCTGTGGAGTCAGGAAGAACTTCCTCTCTTGCAGGACACTGGTAGATAACTCTCCAGCCCAGGAAGAAAATTCATAGGCAGTTACCATGTGTTCTGTTGAGCACTATGGACCCAAGCGGCTTCTTATTGTTGGTGTTGGGGATGTGGAATTGACTCACCACAGTTCTCCAGAGTAGGGAGGTTCACAGGCTGCCCCAGTGCACTCTGCCAGCCAAGACTGAAGATTCTTGTTGATACTGAGGCAGGGGTCTCCCTTACCAAAACTCTTCAGCCAGGGGGCAAGTTCACAAGCAGGCAGCCCTAGTGCATTCTGCTGAGCAGAGACTAAAGCTTCTTGTTGATCATCTCTCCAGTTTTATAAAGAAAAATCAAGAGACAATTTGACTTATTAACTTGCACAACTTTCTTTTCCTGATTATGAAAGAGTAGCTGTGGCTGTCAATAACTCTTCATTAGAACACAAATAACTAATGTTGATTTTATTCTTTCTGAGCACCAAAAATTTACTCATTCTTCAAAGCCTAGTTCAAATTTAAATACACCTGGTTTGTGGTCTTCTGGTACTACTATGATCTTCATTGAAATCGCCATTTTAATTGCCTGATTTTTAGTGGACTTAGAGTATGGATATTTAGATATTTGTTTTATCCAGATTAATTTTAACTCTTCAGCTTGGAAGAATAATACCTATTGTTTTCTCTGGGTGCTTTGTTTTATTTTTGTTCTTTTCATCCCTCATAGACCTAAATTCATTTTAAGGCACTTTCAAAAACCGAGGTCATCAGTTAACCTCCAGGTGTCTCCTCCATCAGATAATCCCCTTCCTCACAGCTGAATACTATGTCCATAAAAGACAAGCAAAGGATCCCAATAAAAGGAACAGTAAATCTTTGGTGGCTGTCTGCCCTCAGTTAAAGTAAGAGGAGAGCAGTGAGAATCAGCACTTCCCTCTCATCATCTTCCCAGGCTTCTCAGTGCCCTAGTAGGCCAGCAGTATTTAGAAATCTGAGGCGCCAACATATCTTCGACCTTACAAGGAGACAGTACAGCTGGGAGGTAGTGGCAGACAAAAATGCCTTTCCTCTGTACCAAAGGCACAGAAAATAATGAAATTTCAAAGAAAACCTTATGTATGCACACCACCTTGTGACCATATTGCAAACTACTTTCCCACAAAAAAGCAAAGAACACAGAAATCCTCACACACTCTTTCCACCGTCAGTACAGGAAGACTGATTATTTTGTTTCCTTCATATTGGATTGACCTGGGGGTTGGGGGTAAAACTGTGAGATAAATAAAAGTGTTTTCAATATTTTTTACCAGTATACATTCAAAATAGCTAAGTGCACAGAAATCACTTTAAAAGAATACTGTTGTGGGGTGGGGTCAAAAGAAAAGTTCCCCCAATCTGCTAAAGTTCTTCACAGGCTGAACAAAGGAACAAATTAACATTGGGTGTGATAAGTAAGAGAAAGTCCAAATTTAATAACACGTATTGAGAATTTAGATGGTGGTAAATTCCGGCATAGTTGAGACAGACCAATTATTTATATTCTGTACTGAGGCCCGGGATGTCAACGGAGACTGAAGAGGGTCACCAGTAGCTAGGAGACAAGTAAGTTAGATAAAAGACTATTTACAGACAAACTATCTTTTGGATTAAGATGTTCCCAAACTATAATCTTCTACAGAATAAGAGATGAGAGAAAATTTCAGTAATAAGAAAAGGATGAAGGCAAATGGCTTCTTTAATTAAGGGAAAGACAAGAAGGTTAAGAAAGAGGTAGAAGTTTCCTCTCAAAAGTTATTATTTTAGCTCAAAATAATCTGAATGCCAGAGGGGGTTCTCTACAGAGTCTTGGGGATGATCTGTTTTAGCCCCTACAGTTCCCTCATCTGTGACTTCCTGGAAGTCACACACATTAATAGCTAGGCTGATGGCTGTGGAAAAAAGAATAACTGGGTTAGTATTTGAGTGACAAGAAATCTTGAAAGAGAGAAAACTGCAAAGATTAGGGTTAAGATGAAAAAGAACAAATCAAATTACGTCTCCACATCCCATTAAACTGGTCTCCTATTCCTTGACCTGATAAAGTGGATGATCTGGTACACTACTTTTTACAGAGAAGCAGCATTTTTTCAATGACTGGATAAGCTCCTCCTCGCTGAGCCGTCAAGGTCCAGAGCATGCCCAGAGATTCTGAAGCACCACAGAGGTTAAGCAGTCAATTTTGGATCACGAAGTTTATGTACAAAGTTTACACAGCAGCACTGAATTCTTCTTCTAACACCATGGAGAACTTTAGGATTTCATTCTCCAATTCATATTCTCCAAAGCCTGAGAATAAGACCTTTACCAATGTAAAGAACTTGGAGTTATGATGTACAAATAATTTCTCCCCAATTTCTCAATTGTGACATGTACATGGTATGATTTCATAAACAAAGGAATCTAAGTTTATGATTTGGCTGGAATTTAGGGTGAAATGTTTGATGACAGAGGGAGCCAGATACCCAAGTCCACATGTTCCAGATCACATAGGTGAAAACACTTAATCTACTCTGTTGCCATGAAGAATAAAGAGACCAGCATAATTTATGGGCAGAATCAGATTGGAATCTGTAATTCTCAGCATCTGGAATGTTCCAGGGCCTTTGAAAAAGTTAGTGTTGATACATCTTAATTGTCCATATGTTCCTGAGCAAATGGCATTTTGAAAGAGCTGACGCAAGCAACTTTGAGTCTGGTTCTGATAGTTTATGGAGCTTAGTCTTGTTACTTAGCCAGGAAAGTCCATATTTCTGATCCACCCATATGTTGTATGAGGCCATCTTAACCAAAGGAACAGCTGAGACCCCAAGTTGTAGAGTCAATCTGAAAAAATCTGGTGATTTGACAAACCTCTGTGCTAGTCACTTCTATAGTCCTCAGCAAGCTTAAAGATGCCACTTTCAACAGAAAAATGTAGTTAGATTGAATATAGTTCCAGGAAAACTCCAGGGGCACATCTATTTACTATGAACAGGGCACAATTTCCACCCATTCTTTGTACCAATAGTCATTGAGTTTCCATAGAAATCTGCGGCCCTAGTAACTCACCAGCAGCAGATGCAGAGTCAGGTTTTTCTAGCTGCGGATGCTAAACCTCACTGTCCAGACATCTTCCAGTGTTTGTCTGCCAAGTACGTATATCAGCAGGAACAAAAACTAGTTCATGTTTCTTTCACAACCAACAGTTCAACTGATTAGTTGGCCTGGCCATGGTTTTGTAGACTGAAAAAAGGGTGTTTGCTCTGTACCTGACTTATTGAAAAAGAGAGGGTTAGTAAGAGTAAGACAGACAGAAAAGATTTCAAGGTGAAAAGCTTAGAGAGAAGCAGGATAAACGGAGAACAGCAGCTTCCAGCCAGCTTTCTAATAAGCATAAAAACATAATCTTAGGAGGAAAAGATTCCTATCCTTCACTTTAAAAAATGGGAAAACAGGGGACTCTAAGGGAGAGGAAGAGTAAACAACAGTGAGGTGTCTTGACAAGCCCTGGTAGGGTAGTGTAGGAACAACCAAGATAAGCAAGTAAATCAAATAAATGAAACGCTTATCCTTCTCTCACTCTTTTCCTGCCTGCCTCTGCTCACCTTCATTCCTTCCTGCATCTTTCCTTTTTAAAAAAAGGATGAGGTATCTTGATCCGTGATCTTGGGAAAGCTGTCTACCTCATGTTGTCAGCTGCTTCTGGGGCCTGGGAATTAGCCCTGGAAATTTTACTTTTAAGTTTAGCTCTAGGGGTGGACTCACAATAATAAGTCATTTCCACGGAAATAACAGAAAAACAGGTTAATCATTGGGATTCAGTTCATGAATCCAGTATGAGCTGAAGGCAGCCTGTCCACATTTTCAGATGTCAGGGTCCAAACATCTTCAGATGACAGGTTAGAGCAATTTGACAGATTCTAGGTAATGCTATTTGATGCTATCAGGTTTTCAGAAGAACAGTAACTGCTCATATTA
This sequence comes from Solenodon paradoxus, assembly GCA_004363575.1. NCBI lineage: Eukaryota > Metazoa > Chordata > Mammalia > Eulipotyphla > Solenodontidae > Solenodon > Solenodon paradoxus. The sequence continues at coordinate 28,944 of RJWH01003826.1, read as the reverse complement.
AATTATCCATCTTCAGTTTGCATGGCTTTGTAAAAAAGAGTTAAGTTTTCACATTCTGATGGAATCAGCGATAGAAAAACAAATATTCAGTTCTGTTCACAAGAAAGTGTGATTTACTGGATTGCTGCAGGTTAGTCAGCTTAAAAGAGAAAAAAAACTTTCTTATCTGGTAAAGCATAAAAGAACTAATAATATTTTAAGTCAAAAGGTCATAGGAATATTATATTCATTCTTAGTTCGTTCTCCCATTTAATTAATTCTTGATCTTGATCTCTGTTAGAAGGTCTATGAATTCAGTTTTCCATAATTTCTGCAATTCTTTATTGCCTTCAGTTTTATGATAACCTTGTCAAAGTCCTTTCCACGAATCTCCCTTAACATGAAAAGTAAATAATAGTTTCTTTAAATGGCAGAAGACTTTAAGGCTTTAAAAATGACCACAGTTAAAGACCTGGTTATAATACAATTGACAAGGAAGTTTGCTCTATTTTGTGGTACACAAGATTTTAAAATAATGTCTAGAATGGTAAGCAAACACGTTAGACTTTTTAGTAATTTCATGTAATTCTTAACACACATATCAACCATTAGACTTCCATATAAGTATATGCTAAGACAGGTGAGCATTACTTGTTATTCTGACAATGCTTCCCAAAAGATTTCACCATACTAAATGAGCCTAATTTGTTTAATAATTCTCCTTTCACAAAGAGAATAATTTATGGATACGGGATATCTAAGGAGCACACTAAGATTTCCCACATTTTTCTTAAAAAACATTTTCATTCAGAATTTGATTTTGGTGGGAGGTTGGGGAAGTTTAGTTTTAAAACATTAAAACAGAACAATATTTAATTATCCATTTAGCCAAAGGCTTATAGTTCTGCTAGGACTCGGCTCTTACCTTCACTTTTATCAGAGACTTGATCGAGATAATTTGCTTTGAGGCACAAATTATTTCTAGGTAGACTTCTTTAACAATTTATAATCTGTTATCAAAAGTTGATAACAATTTAATAATACAATTTGTCATCTTAGCATATGAAAGAACTTAGTTTGATTTTACAAAACTGTATTAGAGTTTAATTTTAAATTTGATTTTATCCAGTCTGACCACATGTTGGAATAACCTGTTTCAGTTTAAAATTCATTTCCTTAAAACATCTTAGTTTCTTTGCATGCTTATTTTCATTAACTTTAATTTTTTACAATTAGAATTTTCAACCCTTAAAACTTTAATAATTTCTAAGCAATTGTAAAGAATACAAACTAAGCAATTGTAAAGAATACAAACTAAGTATTTTATCAACATTTTTACCATCAGACGACTTCCTCATAGCACAAATTTCTCAAGGTAGCACAAGATACATGTTTATAAATTGTTTCTCTGCTGGAGATTGACCCAAATTCAGGAATTCATCTCAACAGTATAATCTAGATTTTCAGTTAATTCTCATTATTTAATGTAACTAAGCAAAGCAACTAGTTTCAAGTTACTAAAACGTTTGAGAGACTTACAAAATCCTATTCCTAGAGATTTCTTAAGCAGTTTTCCTGACCGGGAAGGTCCAGGTTGACATTCCTGCGGTGAAGCTAGATTTGGTGATGTATTAAGTACAAACAGCTTCATCTTGGCCTCATTGTTACTTCTCAAAGTTTCATGAAACCACATCATTTATTTTTCTTGTTATGTACTCAGCAACTTTCCATCCATTAGCTCAGTAAAACCTTAGGATAATTTTAACCCATAGGTATAAGGATAACAGTTTAAGTTATGTTAAAGAGAAACAAAAGGCCCCAAATGGAGCCAATTATGCTAAGCCTCCACCAGGATTTAATACCCGAAATAGTTTTTGCTTTGCTTTTCCTAGGATTGGAATTCCAAAGCAAACAGTCTGGAATTGTGCTATTTAAGTTGTCCTGCCTAATATAATCCTTTCTTTTCTTTCCTTAATAATAAATCTCCCATTCTCTTTCAGAAAGACTACAGACATTTTTCTTCTTTGAGATTTATTCCATTTGTATTCAATTCAGTATTCTAAAGACTGCCTATATACAAATTAATTTAACATAGTTTTTATTTGCCAAAATTCCTAGATCATTTGAACTTAAAGACATTCAGGTTAGTTTGTTATATTCTGAATTTAGTCACTTATGAAAGTGATCCAATGACATATGAACTAATTCCAGCTATAACATGTATCATTTATAACATATACAAACAGGGACAAATACACAACTTTCTTAATTTTCATTCAAAATTATAGCCACATGCCTGGTAAAATAAGATTTAGTTGTTAAAAAAGAAATAATAGTTGGAATAAATTGGGGCAAAATAAACTCATAGGCAGCTAAGATTTTAAATGAGCTCCTTTTCCCTATTTTTTTTCTTCTTCACTTCCTTATCCAGGTAAGATAAGGCTCTGGGTAGAGTTGCCTTTTAAACTTCTAAATCAGATTTATTCTCTGCCTTAGTTTAAGGAAAAGGCGGGAAAATATTTTGCCATTCTCTGGATTCATTTGCTAATTTGACCAAAACACTTTTTTTCCAAAAGTGACCAAAAAGAAAGGCTTAGGTAAGTAAATTCCCCCAGAGGGTTGGCAACAGACTTCTAACTTCAAAGTTCCATTCACATCTGTATTTGACCACTCCAAGTTCTGAGATGAAGGAAAGAAAGATCTTGTCTAACCCAATGATTTTCTTTCTTAAAAGATGGATAGGAGATAATGGGGCATAAGGAGTTTGGGGCTTTTGTTTTGCTTTACCTCTACTGCAGATTTTTCTTGTGCTGGCGGTGCTGATCTAACCCCTAACCAACTTATCCAATCATGGGTGATTTATTTTTCCAGTGGTAAGCACCCTAAGAGCTTTTAAAGGTTTGGCCCCTGCACAGCAATTTTTTTGGCTTCCAAAATTTCCTTAGCAATAGCCTTGACTTTCATTGCACAAGCTTTTCCCTCTTATACACAGAACAAAAGAATCTCAGAATGGGAACTACCTGTGAACCAGTACTTGTGATTAGCATAGTAAATGTGCACACGGCCAGAACTCACTTCCCTGAGGTTTCAGAGTGAGAAGCCTGGCAATGAAGATTGGAAACAAGAGGGAGATGGGAAAGAAAAGACCATGAAATCAAATAACTTCTTCAGGATGAGAGTCCACCAGACAAAGGACAAGACACGGAGAAACATGGATTCACCAAAGGAATTCTATTTCATCACAGTAAATTACTCAAAAATCAAGACCAATATCCTTAAACCAAAATGAGTTTCACAAACCCAAGAATTAGCTTCCCCAAGTTTTCTCCTACTAATCAATTTGCAGAGAACAAGATTTCTCACCACTTTGCTTCCTTTGGATGTCTGTAGAGGGAACGAGATCAGGAGTCTTGCCGTGGTTAAATAAAGAAGTCTTTACCTAATTTTGCAGACTTTGTCAGGAGTCCTGGTTCTCAAACCTCTGCAGTCATCCTGAGGAACAAGCAGCATCCAACCTTTTGAGGTTCTCCTGGGGATGGCTCACCAAATTGTCAGGGTCAAAGAAAAAGTTCCCCTATTTCTCTGAGGTTCTTCACAGGCTGAATGAATGAACAAATTAACATTAGGCGTGATTAGTAGGAGAAAATCTCAAATTTAATATGTATGGAGAATTTGAATGGTGGTAAGTCCTGAGGTAGCTGGGCAGATAAATGATTTATATTGTGTTCAGAGGTCTGGAGAGAGAAGAGGGGGTCACCAGTAGGCTAGGAGGTAGTTTAACTGTAAATTATCCTCATTATCTAAGGAAACTATCTTTTGGATTAAGACCTACCCAAACTGGTGGGAGTGTAAACTGATATCACCTTTATGGAAAACTGTATGGAAACGCCTCAAAAAATAAAGAATGGTAATTCTATATGATCCCACCATCCCACTTTTGGGTACTTACCCAACAAGCACAAAAACATTAATGTGCAGAGAAATATGCACCCCCGTGTTTGTTGCAGCGTTATTTACAATAGCCAAGCATTGGAAACCACCTAAGTTCCCATCATCAGGTGAATGGATAAAGATGTGGTAAAGATACATAATGTAATACTACACAGCCCTTAAAAAGATGAAATCCTGGCAGCCCCCCACCCCAGTAGAATAGTGGTGAGGCCTTCTGGCTCGAGTCGAGTATAATCCACACGCATCCCAAGGACCCAGGTTTTCACCCTGGGTCTGGGCGGAACAACCAACGTGAACAACTAAATACATATAAAATGTTTCTTCCCCTCTCGCTACCTACCTGCCTTCCTGCCTTCATTTCTGCCTGCACCTTTCCTTAAAAACAAAATAAAACAAAACAACAAAAAATCCTGTCATTTTTGACAACATGAATGGAACTGGAGGGGATGGATTATGCTAAGTGAAATAAGTCAGGAGGAGAAATACAAATACAGAATGATCTCATTCACAGGTGGAATATAAAGCAGCAAAGTAGATGAACAGAAAAAATAAAACAAAACCAATCCTTGGACACCGACAATAGAACTGTGGTTACCAGCAGGGAGTGAGTCGGGGGTAGAGCAAGTGGAGGTGGGGTCCAATGGACAGTGGCGGAGGACTTTTGGTAACTTGGGAGTGGGTATATTGTTTTTTTATATTTGAGGAATGGTCAACTTGTACTTATGAGCTTATATTATTATTCAAGCCAGGTACATATACATTTATACATTCATATATACACGTATATAATACATATAATGTATGTGTGTGTACACACACACACACACACAAAGACCTTTCCAAACTACATTCTTCTGGGGACAAGAGAATTTGGAAGGGTAGAGGCCTAGCGGGTGGCAGATGTCTTTTCTGATTAAGGGAAGGGTAAGAAGGTAAGAAAGCGGTAAAGCTTCTCCCAAGTTGCCATTTTTTTAGCTTGAAATAATCTGCATGTCAGAGCAGGGTCTCTACAGAATCTTTGAGTGATCCGTTTTAGGCCCTATATTATCATTTGCCCTCTAATCCCCTTTTGTAGGGGAAGAGGAGTCTCCAAGAAAAATAAAAGTAAATAGTGGTCCTTGGGGATTCTTGTACTGGAGTGGTTCAAAGTTTGAAAACAGTTAAGGAGAACTGGAAGAGTAAATTTACCCAGAAACTAGTAACCCATATGCTTGGCTACTTATTACCTGTCCCTAGCTCTTGTGTTTACTCTGATTAGGGTTCCAGTTCCACCTCCAGGCCAGCTCCCTTTTATCTGGCACAGGGGCTATCTCTTTACTCCATACTTGCTGCTGTCCTTGCCAAAAGCCAACTAAATTCTAAACAGTTAAGAGCAATAAGGCCTTTTGCTTTACTTTCACTAGATGAAAACCTCGTTCTCCTTTATGCGCTCTTCCTTTTTTATTTCTGGGATTATCTTTTAGGATTTTTAATAGCTGGTATTTTCCTAAAGTCAACTTCTCTCACAAGCAATTTTATAATGTTCAGTTTATATTTTGAAACAGTGCATGGCTTGCTATTAGGTAACTTGGTTTTTATACATTTTCTAGGGTTTGAAAAAAAATGATTTGATAGCTCACTAATGGGATTGGCGGCTATAAGTGATACGTAGTGTTGTAAAAGTTTTAGTGTATGTTTTAAGATTTAAAAAATAAGGATGCCGTTCAGTAACATCTTTTAAAAAAATTTCCAACCTTTATTTCCAACCTTTATTTTACAATATCGCAATATGTCTTCACTTATTACAAGATGTGTAATTTCGGGTGAGCTCTGGTGGCCTAGTGGTTGAAACCAGGCACAATCCACATGCATCCCAGGGTCTCTGGTTCAAGACCTGGGACCAATAATGAACAACTGAATAAAATAAAGTGCTTCCTCTTCCTCTCTTCCTACCTGCCTGCCTCTGCTTGCCTTCATTCCTGCCTGTACTTTGCCTTTAAAAAATATGTGTAATTCTCAAAGCAAAATCTATTTTTAATTCATTATATGAAATACAGGTTACTACAGGTAGCACTCGAAGAAATGTCAGAATCACAAATTCATTCAACAAACATTTACTGACAGTTCTATACCAGACACTCTGATAGGGAATATGGAGAAAAGAAAATAACATCTGAGCCCTCCAAAAACTCAATCCAGCAGGAAAAACAGACATAAAGAGTAATTAGGATGTGACAAGACAAGTGTTAAAATGCTGTAGAACATAAACTCCTTAAACGAGTTTGCAGTGTGAGGGGGTGAGTTCCCTGGAGAACATGTGTAAAGGCATCAAAGAATATGTGTAGAGGCATCAAAGGGACTCTTACAATGACCTTTGGCATTGCATATGGTTAAAAAAAGCATGTATGGGGGAGTGGCAAGAGATAAGGCTGGAAAGGTAAGCAGGGGAGAAATTGTGAAAGATCTGGTAAGTCACGTTGGGGGTTTAGACTTGATCTGGACGCCAGTGTTTCTCAAAATGTGGTGCTGAACCCGCAGCCTTCACCTAGAAACTGTTAGAAATGCAAATTCTTAAGTCCCATTCTTGACCTACTGAATCAAATTCTGAGGTTGGGGCCCAGCCAGCTGTATTCTCATGAGTCCTCCAGATGATTCTGATCCATACTAAGCTTTGAGAATAACTGCTGCAGGCAATGGGAAACCTCTGACTTTGAGCCTGGAACAGACTGCATAAGACTTGATGTTGCTACTTGGGCTGACCAGGCAAGCACAGCATGTGACTCCAGAGAAGTTAGCGTAAAAAATAACAGCTGTGAGGGCATGTAGCGTGGGCAGATGATGAGGCTTAGACCCAGGCAGCAGGAATGGAGAGGAAATAGATTTGAGAGTTGCCTTACAGGTGGCCCAGTTCAGTCGGATGAATAATTTCTCTCCATACAAAGGTATGGCCGTAATGATTTTGACAAAAGAGAGCTATAATCTTGTGGAATATGCACCAACCACTGGGTGTCTGAAGAAAGTGGTCCATGTAGACACTAAAAGGGTGCCATGACTTGGGCACAAGATTTGTGATCTGCTTAAACGGTTCCACTTCTCACTGTGAATAAAGTGGCAGTAGAATTATCTTGTGAGTTTGCGTAGTGAATCAATCCCTGCGAGGTATTTTTTCTGGACAGGCCGACAAAATTTAAATTTCAAACCCTGAAAAGCTGGGGGCAAAAATAGCGAATCTGGCCAAGGCACTACCAACATGAGACCCTGCTAGAGTCCTCTTTTTTTCAACTTCATGGTCACACAGCCCACTTAATTCAGGAAGAAGCTGAAAGAATTAGACTCTGTACTATGCCCCAAAGGTCAAGAAAGTCAGGTGGAATGGTTATTTCTATTTTGGAGGCCGGATTCAGCTGAGAAAATCTTCAGTTTACTGATGAACAGAGGGTACAGGTCTGGATAATTTACCCACTGAACATTTTGCAGAGCGCAATTTCTATCAGGACTCTGGATACATGATCTTCATGTTCTTTTAGTTGATCTATAGTTTGGCTTATTTGACCAACTTATTTTGTCCAAGAATAGTTCCCAGTCAAAAATTGCACTATTTTGAGGAATTTGAGAACTATGAGGGACCCTGGAGACTCAGACAAAACATTCATATTACAGATGAGGAAATGGAGTGCCTCAAAGAATCACTGCTTATTGTAAGGCAAGAGACTCCATAATACTACAAGGTGGCAAAACAAGATACAAACACTGATTATTTGTTCTTTTGTTAAGATTTAGACAAACCTGAAAACGCCTCTATTTTCTATCTTAAACTTTTTAAAAACAGAAAAAAGACGAGTAGCAAATGACTTACTTTATTGGGCTATTAGAGGGTGGGGAAGCTTTCTCTTGCAGTTTATTGTTTTCAGAAATACAAGTTACGTGTAAAACCTCCATGAGAAAAAGAACTGGGAAGAAAATGTACATGAACAATTTAATAGGAAAAACATGGATTGTTTTATAAGCGATTTGTTCTATTTTCTATCTGCTGATAAAGAGGTAACTTAATACCAAGTACTGTATTTAATTATATATTGCATATAAAGGGAATCGATCACAATTACTCCTTGTAGATTTGACAAATTCCAAATTTTCAAATATCCTAGTATTTGAGTAAACCTCTTATTTTGGGAGTTCTAGAAATGCTTTAGAAACTAGTTTAATCTCACACTCTGCACATGTGGACGTGAACAATTTGAAAGGCACATTTGGCTCTGCTTCCTGTTTTCCAAACTCCAAACTCCCATTGCTTTATACCAAATAGATGTGTAATCTAAAAACTGATGTCCACTCCCAAACCAATATCCTATTACAGTATTTTATAGGCAGAGAGTTTTCCCAGGACTTAGAGGAAAACCTGGACAAGATTTTCATTATGAAGATTAAATCCCATGCCTGAAAAAAAGACTTTCCCGCTTCTGTCTGGAATTCACATTAGAACGCAATGCATTTCGAAAGAACAGAACTTCCTTTCAGGCAAGATCCAAAGGACCCAATTTTTCAGGTTATTGTCTTGTTATTTTCCTCAAAGGTCAGATACCCGAAACGGTTTTCACTCAGCATTTGCCCTCTCGCTCCCCGACGTGAGGTCTTTGATTCTACTGGGGGCAGAAATGCTACTTCAGTCTGGAGAGGACAGAAGTCAGTTACTTTACCCAGAGGGGAAACCGCAGAACATTGATTAAGGGCTGGAGAGTAGTCTAAAACGGTCGGTCCTAGAACTCTGGCTCCACCTGATTGGGGCCCAGCCTTCCCAGCTCTCTTCCCCAACGCCGGCCGGCTCCCTGTGAAACTGGTCATGTGAGCCTGTTTACAGCCGAGCAGCTGGTGCAACCATTAGGATCTATGCGGAGGTCCAGGAAGGGGGAAGGATATAGGCCACGTCCCCCTAAACCCCAGCCCCATTATTCCCAGAAGGCGGTCCCTCTCTCCCAGCCCTTCCACCCCACAATCAGCTCCCTCCAGCCATCCCGGGACGCCACGCTCCAGCCGCGGGCATTTCCTTCCAGTTGCAGGCGGGGGGTGGGGGGGGGAAGCGGGGTTGGAGGAAGGGCCAGGACACGGTCACCTCGAACTGGGAATCGACCTCCCTCCCCCAGCCCTCGGTAACATCCGCCAGAGTTATCCCAGGAGTCGCATCCCCGGGGCAACCGAACTCTGCCAGGCAAACATCGAGAGGATCCCGAGACTGCTGCCTGCCCCCGGGCAAGAGCGCGAGGCGCACACGGGTCGGCCAGACCCTGGGGCTAGGATCTGCAGGCGGCAGGGCAACTGGCAAGCCGAGCTGGGACAGAAAGGACTTCGGCTGCCTCCTCCCCGCCTCCCACCCGCATCCTGGCGCGGCGGAGCCCAGCTGTCAGTCACTGAGCCAGGCTCAGGATTTGCGTACGGCTCATTCTTTCCGCGGGGTCTCTCGGCAACGTAACTTCCACGTTTTCCCAAAGTCGGAGGAAGTGGGTGACGGGACAGTGGGGGACTCTCACCTCGACAACACCGGCTCCTAGGAAAGCAGATACGACTGCTCCTCCGGTCCTTTGTCAGCGTCTCTAAGCTGCACTGCCTGCTGGGATACCGGAGGACTCAATTGTCACCTCTCTCCGCCCTGGAGGATGAGCCGCGGTGGGGAGGAGGCGGGGTGGGAAGAGAGAAGAGGTGGGGCGGGGGGCGGGGCCAGCGCAGGGGCGGGGCTTCCTTACAGCCACCTGGCCTCTGCTGTTCTTGGTGCTTCAAACTTCTTTTTTCTCTTTCTTTAACTGTCCCCCCATCCCCCGCCCCCGCCCCCTCTCCTGTTGCCCTTTGCGGAGGCTGGAGACTAAGAGGGCGACCTCTCTGCACATCTTACGCGGTCACCTTTGAGTCCTGTCTCACTCCCCTGTGCACACATCCATCCAGTGAGCACCTGCTGTAGTTGACTCTACTTCTGAGACCTGTCTTAGTGACCACCTCTTTCTCCACTCCATCCTCAACGCCAGAGACTGTTTGGGTCCCCTGCCTGTTTACTCTCCAGTAGCCTCCTCACAGGAGTCTTCTCTCACTCTTGCCTTTGTCTAAACCACCTCCCGGACAGCCGCCAGAGGGATCTAGCTAGGATGTATGTGTAACCGTGTTGCTCTTCTGCTTAGGAACCTTCGGTGTCTTAGTGGGACCTACGACCCCACTCGTAGCGGCACAACACTCCCTGGATTCCTTGGTTGGTGCGCCCACTATTCCAACCCAATAAACTCTTCATCCCTGAGAGATGCCAGGAGGACCTTGGACAATTCAACCAGCACTGGCTACTGGAAATATTCCCCCTTGAAAGGAGGTCACACTGTCAGTAACTTTCATAGGCACGTTGGAACATCATTAGAGGAAGAATGTTCAAAATTCCATTTTGATAATTGTATTTAACGACAGTTTACTAGCCATAGATGCCATGTGTCATACACTGTGTGGGCTCTAATTGTTTTCCTTCTGTTCAAAAGAGCAGCTCACTAACATTTTCTTCTTTGTATCTACACGATAGGATTGAATGTTAAATAAAAAAGATTAAATTGTAATGCTGTTCAGAAAGAAAGAGTAAAATGCAGCAGCTAAGGGTGCCTGTCCACAAGTAAAAGGTCCACAGAATTCTCCTCAGTTGTCCTGTCCAAGCACTGGGCTGCACATATATCTCCCTTGGCTCTGGCACCCTATGGCTTCCTTGGCTCACAGGTTCCCCCAGTTTAAGATGCCCTTCTCCCTTTGAAATGCCATTTCCTCCAATAAACCTTCCAGGATCTTCCATGAGAAGTATTAACTCCTGCACCATCACCTTAGAACATTGCTTACACTGTTTTGCAATTCTTCCTCAGTTAGGTAATCATTAGCTGTGCATGTGTCCTCCTTTCTTTCCTACCTACACTCTAAAGCAGCCAGCACAATACCTGATCCAGAAAAGACATCAATACAATTGGATGAAGTAAAATAAAATCCTGCAGTTCCACTATATTTGAAGCCCTAAAAAGACCCAGAAAGGGTCCTAGGCAAGGCCTCACTTAACACCCACCCTCCCTTCGCTAGGGCATCTCCATCTTGATCCAGTCACGTGTCGTTTTTGCAAACAAACTGGTTAGGCAGCAGAGCATTGCAAAAGGATCAAAGCTTGTACTCCCCTTGCAGGTCAAACTGGTTTGTGGTACAATATATAGTTGTGACAAATGTAACTGGTACAGTTCGCCTAATAATTGAGTGTAGAAAGGTCCCGTGGTGCCATAGGAAATATCTGACTTCCAAATGCAGACATCTCTCCCACCTTTGGGAGTCTTTGGGCTCATATTTGCTTCAAACCACCCTTGGGCTTCATATTCCTTCAAATCTTGTATTTTGTGTTAGAAGATAATTTTTTACATAAGTGGGTATCTTGCTTTGTGTTGTTCTTGCAACGTTTAATACATATTTGTTTTCTCTCCAGTTATATTACAAGCTTTACCCTGTAGGGTGTCCTCATCTTTAAAACGAAGACAAGAATCTTGGCCTGCTCAAGCTATTAGGAGGTTCTAATGTGGCAATATATACACAAATATGTGTATAGATATGTGTGTATTTATAGTATATGTGATAATGTAATTGTAGGCTGATCTTCAAATGTAACGCCTGTTTTATTATTAATTTTTGAAATCTTTACACTCTACTACTAGGTCTGTATCTTTGAGATTCCATATTAGGAATCAAAGCCTTTATCACAAATTCTTGAGGATAATGCTTTAAATCATGGTTTTCCAAATTCTCCTGAAGTAAGGATCACCTGGAGCCCTTGTCAAAACCAAAATTTTTACAAAATTCCCAGGACCTATTCCAGACCTATTGAAGAAAAATTTCCAGGTAAAATTCTGTTCCAACAGTTCTCAGATGGGTCTTTCTATGCCACCAATCCATTATCTGACAGCAGCTGGGTGCCTTAGAATTCAACTCAATTCTGAACTATCTACCCAGAGATAGAGTCAGACCCCATGTGTTAAAGGCTCAGCTGCACGAAGCTATCCTCTACCTTAGATGCCAATCCGAAGTCCACTTCTCTCTTTGGATTCGATTAATTTGTCAGAACAGCTTGCTCACAGGACTCAGGGAACCAGTTCACTCGTGAGGTTTATTACAAAAGCTGTTAAAAGGATGTGGATCAACAGCCAGATGAAGAGATACAGAGGGCGAGGTTCCAAAACAAAGGAACGTCTGTCCCTGAAGAGTTTGGGCCCCAGCCTGGTGGCACGTGGAAGTGTTCTGGTCACCAAGCTGGAAGCTTATCCATTTTAGTTTTGTATGGAGTCTTCATTACATAGACAAGACTAATTAAGTCATTGAACATTGATGACTAATTACTTAAACTTTCAACCCCTCTCCCCTCCCAGAGAGGTCAAGGGCTGGGACTAAATGTGCCAACCCTCCAATCTCATGACTAGTTCCCATGATAATTAGCCCCCATTCTTTGGAGCTTTGCAAATGCTATCTCATCTAGAAGCTTAAACTCAGATATGATTGAAAGGGGTTTCTATGGATATTAAGGCACCTTTATCACTTGACATACTTAGGACATTCCAAGGGTTTTCTGTGCCAGAAATGGAGAGGAAGATCACAAATATATATTTCTTATTGTGTATCACAATATCATACCAGGAGAAAAACAAGGTCAACAAGGCAATTGGGAATGACACCAGGGGATTCTTATGCTGAGGCAAGTCTAGGAGACAATGCTATTACCAAGTTATTCACATATCAGAATGAATTCATTTAGCAGGCTTTCTGGGAAAGGCTTTTCAGATGAAGATAAATCAAAACTGGAGGAGAACATGGGAGGAGGAGCCAGTGGGGATGACAAACTTGAGTTTGTGTCACAATTATGCCTACAACTAGGCCTTAAGGACATTCGGGTTGACATTTTGGTCAATGAGAAACAACCTACAAGACAGTGATCCCAATGGTCGCTACCATCTAGCATAGGTGGTTATAGGCTGTACCATCTAAGTTTGTATAAGTACACTATGATTTTCTCACACAATTTCTCAGAAAATAGCTCCATGGTTAAGCGCCCTGGCATGACTGTAGAAGGGGAAACTTCCTTTTGAATTCCTGTGCCCTTGCACCAGGCTCTAGGAACCTGACTCAAGGCTTGTAGCTAATCTGATTTTTCAGCTGAAACCGAAATGTCAAATGAGAGCCTTTATTGCCCCAACTCAAATGGTGATTTCCCAGATTTTTCTCAGTGCCACAAAGGTTTTGTGACCAATACTTCCTTTAGGTCCCTCACTTCAGTATTCCCCCCAGCCCCCTGGGCAGGCCTCTTTCCCAGCAGTTAAACACTGTATTGTCATTGTTTAACTTTTTTTTGAGGACTAGACTTGGTCTTATCCCCCCACAGCTCCAGGGCAGGGCATTATACCACTGTTGAATTAACTGTGAAATTGTCTTTTTAATATCAGCTTTGCCTGCTTGACTAGGAACTCCATGAGGGCAGCCTCATGTAACCTAACATCCCAGCCTCATGCCAAGCAGACTTAGCAATCAGCAGACTTGTTGAACAGCAAATGGTCTGCCTTTTGGAGGACCTACATTAGCCTCTTCAAGAGATATCCAATTTGCTGGGCACTGGCACAGGCAGTCTGGGACTTCGGCCCAGTAAGAGCCTGTAGCTTGGAGTGTCTCTAGAGGTGTTCCTTTTGACCTGAGGTTCGTTTGAGAGGGACCTTCTGAGAGGACTCGGGAATATTGTCTAGCTCACCCGTTACCTTGAGGCAAAAGCTAGAACTAGAAGCTGGAGCTAATACAGGGTTGAATACACAGGCTTCAGCTACATTCTCTGTCATTGACAATCCAGATGGCTAGACTTAAACATTTTAGAGTTGAAACCAGGGTCAATTAGCGAATCACCAGGCCAGGACCAGGTAGGTGTTGTTCAGGCTGGGAAGGAGGTTTATGTGTAACATCCCGGTTGGGGAAACCTTCATCCTGTCCAGCAACGTGGAGCTAATTTGTTGAGTGTGTGTTTGCCCAAATTAACTTTTAGCAAACTGTGATTGAAACTGGCACAGAAATTCAAACTAGGCAAGATACTGGGACAATGTTGCTAAACTAGGACCATCCTGATCAAAGTGGGACACTCATAACCAGTTCAGGTATACAAAGGTCATACCTTTCATTGTAGATTGGGCACATGCATTGCTACTCCATTTTGGAAGCCTTTGGTCAGTGCTCCACTCCCATTGATTATTGCCATAACTCATTTTGGAAGATCTTAATAAGAATCATAAGTGCAGGCATTTGGTGGAAGAACAGTTTTAATTGGCTAGAATGCTTTTTGCAAAGGTGGGAACTGATTTTCATTGTCCCACTAACTAGCTGTATGATATCAGACAAATCAGTTCTTTATCCTGGATCTCAAAATTCATTCATCTGTACAATGAGGTTGCTGGACTAGTCCTGACCAAAAATGTCTGTTCTAAGGTCCCCTGGAAATACACTTTCTCCCACCTTTACTCCCCACTCAAACTTAGAGAATCCACCACAGAAAAATGTTTCTGTCCTCTTTCTATCCCACAACCCACATTCTACATAAAATTACTAAATTCCCAGTTAGTCAAGAATATTTATTAAATCACCCACTAGATGTCAATGCCATGCATGAATGATTTTTGTTTTATTCTTAAAATGGTAGGAGCATGTTGCATGTTCCAGGAGCCTCATTGACACCAGGAGGAGACTGTCACTTAATAAGCCTGTGGGAAGATGGTTTTTCACCTTCTGCTCTGGCAACCAGGGCACCTGTCTCTTATGCACCCCTCTGGATACCACCGCATTATACTAGAGAAAGGTAACCAAGACAAGGAGACAGCCTTGGGCTTGGTATTCAGGGAAAAGAAGCAAAAGCCAGCAATTTGCTTTGCATAGATGACAACTGAATAAGGCAGATGAGGCAGTGTGGTTTATAGGAAGTAGCATAGTGTCATGAGCTAAAGAACCCAGGGCAAATTGCTTAACTTCTCTGAGCTCAGATCCTTCATCTGTAACATGCTCCTTCAGATGATGGTTGGAATAGAGGAAACACTGTATGCTTGTAAAAAGGATAGGAGATAAAAGGTACTTAGTACCTATTAGTTGTTATTATGAAGACTCTGAGACCTGATGAAGAAAGGTTATGGGCCACTGATACTAGTCAACTTTGTTGTAAAAATTCAAGGGGAGTCCATACTATGTTATGATGGTTACCCAGAGACTGACTTGGGTCACCCCCAGTTCCAGCTCATATCTCCACACTCTGCAGGGGATTTCAATGCTCTTACATCCGCATACCTCACTGCCTCCATGCTCTTGGACACTCATGCTTGCCATTTTGATTCTGAGCCACATCAAATACAGATGAATTTTGCCATTTCCCACAAGAAATCCACATACTTGACATTTTTTAAATTTGGTAAATTTACTGAAAATGTTGTGTTGTTGAGGATTCCCCACATGGTGGCTTGGGTAGCTTTTGGCTATATTGTCTCCACCTTTTCAATCTGTTCCGTTCTGACTCCTGTACTCCCTGTGATCCAATCCAATGTGCTTAGCTCTTTCACTTCTCTAATCAATGGCAAACCAACCTGGGAATTTATATCCAGCAATTCAGTGGTATCCAAGAAAAATCTATTTTCTGGGCATGCTCTTGTGGCTCAGGTGACTGAGACACTGGCATGTGGAGAATGTAAAACAATGACCCAGGTTCTCCACCCTGGGTGAAGTGAAAAAACAAGATAAATGAATAAATAAAGATGCTTTCTCTTCCCTTCCTTCCTTCCTTCCTTCCTTTCTTCCTTCCTTCCTTCCTCCCTCCTCCC